>JAMPIV010015130.1:0-78942 GCA_024509875.1 Oreohelix idahoensis
GCAGTGACCCCCAATCGTTGCGACCCATTAGATCGCCCCCCAGAACATCTTGAAAACCGGTACCGCCCGCGTTAAAAAAACACTGTTAGAGAGCATAGAACCATCACTACAGCTGATCACCTTATGGAGGCATAGAGAAGAGTGCCAGACTACCCTATACGTTTTCTTCCTCCTGGCCTGGTTCCATTCTAGTCCTCGGTCCTTCAAAGATTGTCTAATGTTGTCCTCCCAGCGGACTCTGGGTCGTCCTGGAGGTCTGGATCCCTGGCTCTTTGTTTCCCATGCTTGTCGTGGTAGCCGATCTGCTCCCATTCTGCAGACATGGGCCATGTCGTGGAACGACTCTCCCCGACTTCTTTCTTCTGTCTATTATTTTTTCCCTCTACGAATTTCTCCTAATCATTTGACAAGAAACCTAAGTCTCTCTCTCTCTCGCTAGTCTTAGATTTCGCTATTCGCTAGCTCGCTAGCGGATTCACGGCCATAAGGTAATAATTATTCACTTCGCCAGCGAAAGTCGAAGGTGAAAATCAGTCCTACGAACTACCGGAAGTGACCTGTGTTGGGTTCACGAAGGGAACTCATTAAAAAAAAAAAACAGCCGGCAAACGGTGGACGACGCTAGGGCGAGTTGAAAGAAGGTAACATCTTAATACCCCTGGGACCAGAAGATGTATTTGCAACAATGCCACCCAAAATCACAGCCCACCCCTGCCCGGGAACCAGCTGGAATTTTGGGAGGGAATTTTAAGCGGTCATTCCTCTTGTAACCATCATTCGGTAGCAGACAGACATCTGGGCCCAAGTGGGCATTTCATGTTGCGAAATAGTTTGTAGTGAATTCGTTGAGCAAATCCACCCAGGTTGCGGTTACAAAGTACAAACCAGGTTGCGGTTACACAGATATTTAACTAGGTTGCGGTTACGAGGTACTAACCCAGGTTGCGGTTACAAAGATACTAAACCAGGTTGCGGTTACCAGATACCTAAACCAGGTCCAGGGTACAAGTCCATGGTACCAAGATTACCCTTACCCAACCTTATCCTATCACCCAGTAACCATCCCACACATCCCATAAACAGAAGAGGCATTCAGCAGAGGTGACTTACCCCATCCTTATCTGTGATGTGCACTGAGTCCAGGGAAGCAGACTCTGACACCCTCTGAACCCATTAACTGTTATAAGACCAACCTACTGGGGCAGACCAAACCAAGAGAGTTCGAACCAAAATCATCTCCGCAGCTACTACAGTCCTTGAGGAGATGAGTATTAACACCTACCAGCAACACTACCATAGAAAAGATCTCTGGTCCAAGTGATGACCACACTAGTTGATTTTTTTTTATAAACAGTAGAGCTAAACTTTTTTTCATATTTATATGTGTATATAAAAATGTAAGATTCCATACCCTTTTATCCAACTTTACATAACAGAGTCTGTTGTTATTTTTCTTGTTAACTTTATTTGGGTTGTATTTTGTTTTAAATATAAATCTACACCCTGGGGGCTCAGCCATAATTCAATTAATTTCTATTGGGTCGGGATATTTTAAATGTGGCTGGACACCAAATCTCTTTCTCAACCTTATGTGCTTTACACAGTCCTTTTGTAGGATTCCTGAGGAAGAATTTATCGTCCAGAAAATATCTTGTTTAGTGTCACCAGAATTCTTTTTTTTTTTTTTAGTAAATTTCTAGTACACTATTTCCCGAGGAGAGGCAGTTTCTTCAAACTCGGAAGCTATCAATAAGACATTATTATCTTTATTCTTCCATTCCATCCAAGCTGTCCTATCTCCTCAAAACACCTCGCGACAACTGGGACGCTCGTGTCCGGGATTAACTCTTATTTCATATTTAGACACTTGTCTGAGATATGAAAACTCTTTATCTTTCCTAGACCACTACTGCTGGAAATTAGTTACCTATTGTTAACTAATTTTTAATTTGATGGTTATAAATGCTGGTTTGATTTAATATATGGTTTTGTAATACTTTAGTATAGTTAAGACTATAGAAAGTATTTTTGCCTTAATTATTGTTTGTGAGTTAGAGATCTCATACTCGCTCAACGAACCACTACGGATATAATGGAAGAATCTGTAGAGTTGAATGAGTGGAGAACATTCTGGACAGAGCCATTGAGTGTGAACTCTCCGGAGAAGAACTGGATACTTTTGTTTCACAAAAGATGGAAAAATGCAGGATGAGAGAAGCGGAAAGGAAGAAATGGAGAGCAAAATACACGGAAGAGAATGTGGAACATGAGAGACAAAGACAAGAAAAATCCCTCCAGTGTAAGGAAGAACTGGAAACTCAGTTTCAACCTACAAATATGGAATCCAGGGATAAACTTGAATCTAGGAATACTCATCATGCCACTCCTTTGCCAGTTGCATCACCATCTTCAGTGGTAAATATAACTGCACCACATGAAGCCAAGTCTATGTCTCAGGATTCAGGCTCAGACAGAGCAGAGGTACGGATATCTAAACGGAGACATCTAGACCATCCTGAAAACAAGATTAAGCACAAGAGTGCTGATAATCTGAAGAGACCTTCCTCATCCTCAGCAAAAACTCACAACAGGCATACCAACAACAACCGCACCAACAACCTGGTAAATAGGATCGCTCAACCAAATAGGATTACTCAACGGAAAAGGATTACGCAACCCTATGGGAAGGGAAGGGATGTTCTTGAACATCACCTGTCGGTCAACTTACATCAGTTAGACTGTATGCGCCGAGACCCAATCCCACAGACTTCATACAAAGCTAAGGTCCCTACCATGGATGGGAACTTGACGAAGGCCCGGAGTGGATACAGGGATTCTCAAAATGTGGAGACTGCCACAGTAAATGGAGAAGAAATCACCTGTTTGTATTATCAAGGTCTTGGGTGTGATGCCCTTGTTTCAGCCTCTGTTATCGACCTTGATCAAGTCACCGAAGAGGATGTTGAGGTAACAGCACCCATGATAATCAACAGAAGGATGATTTTGCCTTTAGCTTATGTAGAAGTTAGGTCGAACTTTGTAAACGGCAAAGTAAAGGCCGCAATATTAGATGAACGAATTTACCCGATACCTCAAGGAGGGAAATATATCATCTTAGGAGACTCAGCACGATCCAGAGATGGCGTGACTGAACAGGCTATGGAGACTCCAATGCCTAACTCATCTTCCAACATTTTCACTGAAAAGTTGGAAGAGTGCAAAGGGATTGACCACCCCAGTGCACTTAATTCTGAACAAGTTTTGATAGTCTCACCCACTATCTGCGTGCAGAAAGTGAAGCCGGTCCAAATTTCCTTGGTACCTGGTGGGATGAAACATGTTTTAGAAATACCTTCCTTTAACATGGGAGAAGCGGCTGTAGAGGAACAGGACCCTCAAGCACTAAGACTTCACTCAGTTCCGATAACCTCACCCACTCTCTGGGATCAGAAAGTGAAGCCGGTCCAAATTTCCTTGGTACCTGGTGGGATGGAACATGTTTCAGGAATATCTTCCTTTAACACGGGAGAAAGGGCTAAAGAGGAACATGAGCCTCAAGCACTTAGTCTTCAGTCAGTTCCAATAACCTCACCCACTCTCTGGGATCAGAAAGTGAAGCGGGTCCAAATTTCCTTGGTACCTGGTGGGCAGGAACAAATGATAGACTTATCTTTCTCTGTCACTGGAGAAACAGTGATAGAAGAACATACACGCTCTCATACCTGGGGAGATAGGTATGTGTCCTTAGGCAGGTCAAGCAATATGACTAAAATAAGGTTGTGTATGAGGCTGGCAACCTCATCACGCAAAACTATTTGCTATAGATCCAATTGTAAGCAGAGTGTAGGCTTTAGGGCAAGCTCTTTGCCAGGAGGCAAGCTTCAATGGAGGATCTATAAGGAGGAAAAGAAGAGGGGGATATTTTTGCGAGCAGGCTTGCTCAACCCACCTCAACTACTTATTGAAGAGGAAACGGATAGCCAGGTGTGGATTACAGGCATACCGTTTGACAGAGGAAAAATAGGAAATATTTGGATTGAAGGAATGGAGGACACGATACATGAATGTAGTGTCCGACATAAGAGAAGAGTCGGCTCGAACTTAGTTGGCCGTTGGCCGAACTTTCAAAAGGGGGCTTATGTCGTGGAACGACTCTCCCCGACTTCTTTCTTCTGTCTATTATTTTTTCCCTCTACGAATTTCTCCTATCATTTGACAAGAAACCTAAAGTCTCTCTCTCTCTCGCTAGTCTTAGATTTCGCTATTCGCTAGCTCGCTAGCGGATTCACGGCCATAAGGTAATAAATTATTCACTTCGCCAGCGAAAGTCGAAGGTGAAAATCAGTCCTACGAACGACCGGAAGTGACCTGTGTTGGGTTCACGAAGGGAACTCATGTAAAAAAAACAGCCGGCAACGGTGGACGACGCTAGGGCGAGTTGAAAAGAAGGTAACTTAATACCCCTGGGACCAGAAGATGTATTTGCAACAATGCCACCCAAAATCACAGCCCACCCCTGCCCGGGAACCAGCTGGAATTTTGGGAGGGAATTTTAAGCGGTCATTCCTCTTGTAACCATCATTCGTAGCAGACAGACTCTGGGCCCAAGTGGGCATTTCATGTTGCGAAATAGTTGTAGTGAATTCGTTGAGCGAATCCACCCAGGTTGCGGTTACAAAGATACTAAACCAGGTTGCGGTTACCAGATACTAACCCGGTTGCGGTTACGAGGTACTAACCCAGGTTGCGGTTACAAAGCAAAAACTCAGGTTGCGGTTACCAGATACTAAACCAGGTTGCGGTTACCAGATACCTAAACCAGGTCCAGGGTACAAGTCCATGGTACCAAGATTACCCTTACCCAACCTTATCCTATCACCCAGTAACCATCCCACACATCCCATAAACAGAAGAGGCATTCAGCAGAGGTGACTTACCCCATCCTTATCTGTGATGTGCACTGAGTCCAGGGAAGCAGACTCTGACACCCTCTGAACCCATTAACTGTTATAAGACCAACCTACTGGGGCAGACCAAACCAAGAGAGTTCGAACCAAAATCATCTCCGCAGCTACTACAGTCCTTGAGGAGATGAGTATTAACACCTACCAGCAACACTACCATAGAAAAGATCTCTGGTCCAAGTGATGACCACACTAGTTGATTTTTTTTTTTATAAACAGTAGAGCTAAACTTTTTTTCATATTTATATGTGTATATAAAAATGTAAGATTCCATACCCTTTTATCCAACTTTACATAACAGAGTCTGTTGTTATTTTTCTTGTTAACTTTATTTGGGTTGTATTTTGTTTTAAATATAAATCTACACCCTGGGGGCTCAGCCATAATTCAATTAATTTCTATTGGGTCGGGATATTTTAAATGTGGCTGGACACCAAATCTCTTTCTCAACCTTATGTGCTTTACACAGTCCTTTTGTAGGATTCCTGAGGAAGAATTTATCGTCCAGAAAATATCTTGTTTAGTGTCACCAGAATTCTCTTTTTTTTTAGTAAATTTCTAGTACACTATTTCCCGAGGAGAGGCAGTTTCTTCAAACTCGGAAGCTATCAATAAGACATTATTATCTTTATTCTTCCATTCCATCCAAGCTGTCCTATCTCCTCAAAACACCTCGCGACAGGCCAAACCATCTTAGTTTGCACTTTTATACTTGAGTCTGCAGGGGGCGGCATTTTAGGCCCTGACGTATCGTCTGGCTGCGGACCATGTCTCTTCTTGTTACTTCAACCGCCTTTCACAGATACCTCATTTATGAGGTTTGGATCTAGCTTTTGTGGGTTGTGGTCATTGCCCATGAATCGCATCCATATGCCAAGACTGGGACATATGTGGAGCGGTATATAGCCATCTTCGTTTTCTTGCCAACGTCTCTCTTGCTGAGGAATCCTCGATTTATGGCCTGAAAAAGTCTCCCACCTGCTGCTTTTCGAGTGGCCAACTCTTCTCTGATGCCTCCCTTTCGGTCCATAATAGCTCCGAGGTATTTAAAGTGGTCGATCTGCTCCAGGACCTATTCTCCCAGCTTAATCTGATGTACTTTTTCTTCTCGTGATATTACCATTAATTTTGTTTTTCAGCTGCTTATGACCATCCTCTCTTCTCCAGCTCTTCCTTCCAGAATTGCGGGTTGGATTGGAGATGTGCCTCAGATTTAGCAATCAGGGCAACATCATCAGCAAATGCCAGCTCTGAAATACAGACTTTTCTCGTCCTCCATTACCCCACTGAACACTTTCTTGTTCTCTCCTTAAATGCCTTGATGACATCGTCCATGAGTATGAAAAGATAAGGTGACAGGATATCACCTTGTCTTACACCAGTGGTGGTCCTGAACTCTTCTGACTTATGGTTTGCTGCCTCACATAATTTCTGCAAGACATGTAGAACCTCTCTACAGCATGAATCAGAGGTGCTGGAATGTTCTTCCTTTCCAAACAGTCCATAGTTTGCTCCAGGGGACCCTGTGAAACGCCTTTTCAAGATCTCTAAAACAAAGATGGATCTCACTCTTTTACTCAAGTGCCTTTTTACTCAGCTGTCTAATTGTGAAGATTATGTCTTGAGTACTTCGGTTTGCTCCGAATCCGCACTGGACTTCATCCAAGTAAGGCTCAGCTAGGTATCAGAGTCTGTGCTCTAGGATTCTAGAGTAGATTTTACCAGGGACACTGAGAAGGGATATGCCTCTGTGGTTTCCATATTGTCGATTGTCACCCTTTATGAAAATCGGTGTTATGATGGCAATCTCCCAATCCTTTGGTATGGCTTTGTTGCACCACACTGCCTGCAGGACCCTTGAGAGTAACAGGTTGCCTGATGGACTTAACCATTTCTGGTGTTATACCATCATGCCCTGCTGCTTTGCCCATCTTGATTTTCTCCAGTGCTGCCTTCAGTTCTTCCATCTTTATGTCATCTTCACCACCATTGGTTTTTTCTTCTGTGCTAGTGGTTATTATTCCTGATGCTTGACCTTGCTCACCATCAAGGAGTTCTGAGAAATATTCTTTCCATCTTTCCATTACTTCATTTGGGGCAGTAAGCAATTTGCCTTGCTTGTCCTTTATAAATTTGAGAGGGCGTTGTTTTTCCTTTCTCATGTTCTTTAGGGTTCTTATCGAAATAATTCTGGTTTTCTTGCGCATCAAGGCCTAAAATCCCATCCGCTGCAGACCCAAATAGAACATCCCAACTAAGATGGTTTGGCCATGTCTGCAGAATGGGAGAAGATCGGCTACCACGACAAGCATGGGAAACAAAGAGCCAGGGATCCAGACCTCCAGGACGACCCAGAGTCCGCTGGGAGGACAACATTAGACAATCTTTGAAGGACCGAGGACTAGAATGGAACCAGGCCAGGAAGAAGACAGCTGATAGAATGGTCTGGCGCTCTCTCTTCCAAACCTCTACACCTCACGGTAGAAGGGGAACGACTAAGTAAGTAAGTAAGTTCTTGCGCATCTTTTTCTAGCTTTTCTCCAAATTCTTCCCAGGACTTCTGTTTTGCTGCTAGCACCTTGTTCTTTGCTTCTGTTCTGAGTGTCACATATTCTCTATATGTCTCTATTTGTCCTTCTGCGTTTTAGCTCCAAAGTATTGTTTCCATGCCATTTTCTTCTCTCTTATTTTCTCTTTTACTTCCTCTGTGCACCAAGGTGTCCTCTTTCTCTTGTTCCCAAGTCGGACTTCACCATATGCTTTGCAGCATCTGTCTTTATGATGTCCTGGAATTTAAGCCAGAGGGTTTCCAAGTCATCAGGTTGTTCTTCTGTTTATCACCGCTGTAGCAATAAGTCCCTGATCTCTTCTTCTTCTTCTTTGATCCATAACCACCAACCGTCAAAGCAGTCAGCGGCCATCACGCCTGGTGGCGTCTTGTAGGGCAGCAACAAATTGATTCCACTTTGCTCGGTCGGCGGCCATCCTTCGTACACTGCCCCAACTGTGGTTCATTCTTTGCATCTCAGCCTCCACAGTTCTCCGTCAAGTTGTTTTTGGTCGGCCTCTCTTTCCCTCGGGCGTCCATAGCATAGCTGTTCTTGTGATGGTAGCAGGGTCTCTTCTGAGGACGTGGCCAACCCAACTCTAGCGTCTGCCAGCTATGATGGTGTGCATGTCCTCCTGGTTACTCCGAATAAGTAGTTCTTGGTTGCTGGTGGTGTTTATCCAATAGATTCGGAGAATTTTCCTTAGGCAGATTGTATGGAAGGAGGACAGTTTCAACATTTCCTTCTCTGTTACTCTCCAACATTCCGCACCATAGAGAAGCACAGAAAGTACACAGCTCTCATACAGTCTTAATTTGGTGTTTGTGCTGTACTGGGAAGACTTCCAAATGTTGTTGAGAACAGCAAAGGCTGTTCTCGCTTTATTCATTCTATTGTTAATGTCCTTGCTTGTTCCGCCGTCAGGTGTTACTATGCATCCTAAGTAAGTAAATGTGTCTGTCTATTCTAACTTCTGGTTCCTTACTGTTATTGGCTCAGGATTGCCCACATTTAGTATCATGACCTCTGTCTTCTTCAAATTGATGTTCAGGCCAACCTGCTGGCCATACTTATTCAGTCTATCGGTTTTGTCTTAAATGTGTTGATTTGAATGCGCGAGTAGTGCAATGTCATCTGCATATTCCAGGTCTTCCAGTGTAGAAAACGTTGTCCATCTAATTCCTCTTGGACTGCCCTCTGTTGCCTGACACATCACCCAATCTACGACTGTCAAAAATAATGTTGTTGATAAGGGGCATCCCTGTCGTACTCCTGTTTTCACTTCGAAAGTTACATTACTCGATCCAACACTGCACGTAAAATTTGAATAGAGGCTTTTTATGAAGGAAATAATGCGGCTGGGAATTACATAAACCCTCAGAAGTTTCCATAGGCTGTCCCTGTGTATGCTGTCGAAAGCCTTTTCAAAATCAACAAAGTTAATGTACAGCTGTCTCTGCCATTCTGAGCACTGCTCTATAATGTTCCTGAGGGTAAATATATGATCTGCACATCTTCTGTTCTTTCTGAAGCCCGCTTGTTCTTTCCTCAGTTTATGGTCAACTGCTTTTGAAATTCTCTGGATGATTATCCTGCCTAGTATTTAGCTGGGAACTGAGAGGAGGGTAATTCATCTTCAGTTGTTGCAGTCAGCAAGGTGGCCCTTCTTGGGCAATTTGACAATTATTCCTTTACTCCACTCTGTGGGTGTTGTCTCAGTTTCCCAGATGTGTGCAAATAGTGGTTCTAATAGTTATGCTGCTATTTCAGGGTCTGTCTTGAATAGCTCAGCATTTAGATTGTCTTGACTAGGCGCTTTTCCATTTTTAGCCCTTTGATGGCTGTGATGATTTCTTCTTTTCGTGGAATGTCTGTATTTACATCTAAGTCACTTTCAGCCTCAGGAACATTCAGCTGAGTGTCTGGTTGTTCCTTATTCAGTGTTTCTCTGAAGTGCTCTGCCCATCTTGTTTCCTACCCCTGTGCTGTGGTGATGAGATTTCCTTGCTTGTCTCTTACTAACGTTATGTTGTTTGCACCTCGTTTTCCACTGATAGTTTTAGTTATTTTATAGACTGTGCTTTGTTCATTTTTCAGTGCTGCCTCTTCTGCGTGTCTTGCAAGGTCATCCAGAAATGTCCTTTTGTTAGCACGGGTTTGACGTTTTACTTCCTTGTCCAGCTGACTGTACTGTTCACTATATATTGCCTTTAACCTGGGAGACTAAGCTTCTGTTTTCTTTCTTTTCATTTCCTTTCTCTTCGCTACGGTACTTAGTGTTTCTGGTGTTATCCAGTCTTGGCTCTTTCTTTCCTGGAATCCCAAGCATGACTTGCTGCTTTCTTTGTATATTGTTGAGATGGTGTTGAATTTCTGGTCGACATCGTCGGTCTCTGTTCTTTCCTGGCTTTTGGTAATCAGATATCGTCTCTTTGCGTCAACCACGAACGCTTTTCTGGTGAGGGGGTCCTTAAGTTTCGTGATTTTGTATCTTTTCTGTTTGGCTACAACTGGTCCAGCAGCTCTGAGTTTCACCTTCAGTCTTGCTACTACTACGAGATGATGATCACTTCCCACATCTGCGCCTCTTCTTACTTTCACGTCTTGTAGTGCATGTCTCTATCTGCCATTGATCATTATGTGATCTATCTGGTTTTTGTCTCGTCCGTTTGGTGATTCCCATGTTAACTTGTGCACTTCTTTGTGTTGAAAAAGTGTTCCTCCAATGACCAGGTTGTTAATACTGCAGAAGATTATTAATTTGTCCCCATTCTCATTTACTGTTCCACAGCCGCATTTCCCCATTACTCTTTCGTTGTAATTATTGTCTGTTCCAACTTTCGCATTTAGGTCTCCCATTACTATAATAAGATCGTACCTGGGTACAGTTTCCATTTCCTTTTGTACCTGTTGATAGAACTCGTCTTAATCTCTTCATCGCTGTCATTTGTTGGTGCATAGCATTGTATAATTGTGGTGTTGGTGAACCTCCCTCTCAGTCTTGCTCTTATCAGTCTGTTGTTAATGGGTTTCCATTCCAGTAAAGACCTTTCCATTCCTTTCTTCAAGATAATGGCTACACCTTCGTTGTGCTGACCATCCTCTCTACCAGAATAAAGTACTGTAGCTGTTTTTATTCTCACCAATCCCTGTCCATCTGCTCTCGCTTATTCCCAGGATATGTAGTTTGTAATTCCTCATCTCTGCTGTGATCTGTCTCAGCTTTCCATTGTTCTGACATTCCAAAAACCAATTCTGGTTTCGTGTTTTGCAGTCTGGGCATCTGTTTTCATACCAGTGGCTTCCTTTTGGTTTTCACCACTGTCAGTCATACGAATCTGATACTCCGGATGTCCGTCCCGCATCAAAGTTTTTTCATTTATTGCCGTTTCCGTAACATGTGCGATTTTTTTTACATAGACAGGGGTGTCGGCCCTGTGCTAAAACCCCCAACCTGAAGGACCAGGGTACCAGCTTTTGTCTGACCCCTACCCAAGCAGACCACTGGCATAGCTCTGGGGATTGTCAGGGCACACAAGCTGCCATACCGCTGCTACAAGGTATAGGTACCATTGATGGCAGTAAGCCCCTGATATCTGGTCTTAAATTCTGGCTCTCTCAGCTTGTAGGTCTTAATGCTCATTTCTCCATTTCGTTTACTTTGTTTCTTGCATGATGTTGGGTAGTTCCTAGGCTGTGCAACTTTCAGTTGTTCTTTTGATTGTAAGCAGGTAGTGATCACTGTGACAGATGAAAATGAAGCTACACGTTAATCCCTCAGTCACCCCTTTCTCTCTTACAAAAAGAAAAAAACTAGCTCAAGTGGAATTCCCACGCTTGCTGGTTGGTATGCAATAAGTTATCCTGCTAGCAGCCACGACATTCGCCCTTTGTTGTCTTCTCAGAGGCGGGCCACCGGCAATCAGGTTACGACGTCAGAGCCGAGATCTGAAACCTCTGATTAACGCCTGATAATAGAATGGACGAAGAATTATTTCCAGGTGCGTTTTTGCCAGACATGGGGACATCGGGCCGATTCAGTATACATGCGCAGTCTTCTAAAACTCATTAGCAGTCTGCCCCAGGAATTGGTAATATCTGCTAGCGCGAATCTTGGAGTTTTTATATAGAAATAATTTCTTAGATTCGTGGAGAGTGTCATTTTTCTTGCGGGGTGGTAATCATAATATATATATTAGAATTTTGAGTGTCTTACCGTGTTAACGTTTTTCACTGGAATTTCTGTGTTTATTAAATAAGCATATTAAATAGCTCCAGATGTAATAAGTAAATTTAATTTCTTGCTATTCCTCCAGTAAGAGACGCTTTATATTAATTAATATATGGTAGGCGGTAGGCGATTGATAATTAGAGATAAATCTACTTTTATTCATCATGCGTAATTTTGTGAATTACTAGAGTTTACATCTCGTGTTAAAGCGCGATAATATTAGCTAGACGCGTGTGGGTTTTAAATATAATTTAATACCGGAGTGGTCAAGTGGTCTCTTGATTTCTTAGATGTCCTACATTAAATTGTTGTCTATAATGTTGCCATGTTGCATATCTCTTGAGTTTCATTTTTACTTTGGCTATCAGAAGGTGGTGATGTGATGCCACATCTGCTCCTCTATATATCTTTACATCCTGCAATGATGATCTGAACTTTTTGTTTATGCATATATGATCATTCTGATTTTCCGTTATATGTTCTAGTGATATCCATGTTGCCTTGTGTATTCTCTTATGTGGAAACATGCTTCCTCCTATAGCCAGTTGATATGAAGCACAGAAGTTTGAGAATAGTTCCCCATTTGTGTTCATTATTCCTAGCCCATATTTTCCCATGACTTCTTCAAAGCCGGTGTTGACTGTACCTATCTTTGCATTAATGTCACCCTTCAAGATTGTGATGTCTCTTCTTTTCACTTTATCCATAATTTCCTGTAGTCTAGTTTAAAATGCTTCTTTCACAGACTCTTCTTTGTCATTAGTAGCTGCATAACATTGGATGAGATTTATATTTATTTTCTTTTTAGCTGTTTTAAAAGTTGCTGTTATTATTCTGGGTCCAATGGCTTCCCATTCAGTGAGTGCTTTCCGTGCTTCTTTAGATAGCATAAGAGCTACCCCTTCACTGTGGTGTGAACTTACGTCTTCATGTCCTGAGGACAGCACCAATTCACCTGTGATGAGTTTCTTCTTGTCTACCCCCTTCCACTTTCTTTCACACAGTCCCAGAACCTCGATTTTATATTCAGGAGGGCCTATTGGGCTAAAAAAAATTTCTTGCATTTTGATGTCTGTAAACTATACGTTCTGATGGATAATATTGATGTTTGTTGCTGTCATTTTCGACGGAGTCATCTGTCAAGTTATTTGCTTATGTTTGTATCATAAGTATAATTGTGTCTTTACCTGCGATGTCAGGTTGATTAGGGGTTGTCTTCCCTTGTTTATTCATTCATTGTGTTTGACCTTTAGGGTCAGAGGTTGACAGTTCGGCGTGGGCCTATGGGAAGGTTTTTTAAGCGGGAGTGAGATATACTTCCGGGAAGCCGGGAGGTCCTGTTTTTCTGAAGGGACCAAGAGTCCATTGTTTTTCGGGGAGAATCTTCGAAGTAACTGCTATGGCAGTTTTCCCCAGTGAATCTCTGTGCGTCGGGATGACGACAGAATTCCTTGTGTAGTTCTGAGGATTCATTTACCAGGTAATACCGACCTTTATGCATTATTACGCTTTTCGGTGGCAGAACATGTAAAGGATTACCTAGGGTGAACAGCAGCTCACTGATCCGCCATTTCAGAACTTATATATTTGTGCTCGAGGTAGCCATCCAAGACTGTTAGCCTTATATTGTCCAGAAATCCAGTGACGAAGATATATTGTGGGAGCCGCAGATTGGCGGAACTTCTATCTACAATAAGTATTACTGCAGGGTTGATGATAACCTATTTAACAGAAGTACACGGCCGACGTTAGGACGAGGCCTGTGCTTCCGGCTATTATACTACAGCCTGATATGTGCAATTGGCAGGGAGTGCCAAGTTGCACCTGTGTGTCAAGGTAACTAAGGCATCTGACGCGTTTAGTCAGAGACGCCAAGGGCGACGCTACGAACTGTCATTATTGAAGAACTTTGCTATTGACCATGCACGTCTATTCTGATGTTTACCTTTTTGAATGCCAAATGTATACCTATCGATGTCAGGTCAGCATGACCTTGTTACACTGACTGTTCCTGTTGATATTATGTGTGTTCCCGTCAATAAATGTCTTGAAACATGCCTGCAGTGTCAAAGCATCCTTGATTACTGCATGTGAGAGTATGGGTTGCAGGATCTACATCTATACGAGCCTAAACACATTCGCGTCTTCATTCGCACCCACACTCAACTCATCATACGCTCGCACCACACATCTAACAACATGTAAACTGTCTTGGGCCAGTGATCACATCAACAAGAAAAAAAAGACAGTTACATTTCTGGTGGACCAGTTACGTGGGCTCTTATGATACATTTCTTGTCGCCAATGTGGCCTAGAAACTTACATTTCTGATGGACCAGATCTGTGGGTTTAAAAAGAACAGAGCGAGCATTTGACATTATTGTTGACATTTATGGATCCAGAAATTTACATTCCTGGTTGGCTGTTACATGTATGATGTCTCCAGTTTTGTCGAGAAAGTTACAAGAAGGACAAGTACACATTACACTTCTGATCTGTGGGTCTAAGCTACACACGGGACAGCCGTAACACACAACGCTAATTCTACACTTGCAAGTTTTGGCTACAACAGGACAGATATAGGTCATCAACGGTTGACACAAATAAACAGTACGAGCATTTATATTATAATGCTACATAAAGCATAACAAGACAAGTACTGAAGTGAACTACTAGGCATTTGCTACGTGGACCATAACTGCATAGAAGGCGGGTTCCTATTGTAAACAGTACTGCGGGTTGTTTCACGTTTCATTCAACAACAGACTTTTCTAGGTCAGAGTATTCAAGCTACATTGTTGGAGGTCAAGTGTCTGTAAACAGTACGTGAAATTGTAAACATTCAATGTGCAAGCCCTAATTTGAGAAGGTCATAGTAACTTTGGTTCGTGAATACCACTTTATGTTACAGTGGATTTGACGTTCAGTGCGCGTTTGACATTTCGTTTCTGTGTTCGCAAGGAGCAAGAAATTTATTTTAGTTTCAGCTGTGACTGAACTTGTTCTGCAACACATTGAAATTGATTGCTATATGTTTATGTCACTTCTACTGTTTTGTGTATTTTTCTGCGGGTTTTTTCGGTTGGTGGGTCTTACGGTAAATATGCCACTTGATCGAGGCTTACTGTAAGCGGTCTGTAGGTGCAAATTTTCTTAATTTGGAAATTTGCTAGTGACAATTGGTCGCTATTGATGTTAGCTGTGATGTAATTGTACTTAACGTTGTTTTTGTAATATTTTGTCTGTTTTTTCAGTTTTGATTGTCGATTTGTTTTGTTTGTATTCTGTAGGTCTCTCCTTTCTTGTGTATTTCTCTACACATTTTTGGTTAAAACAGTGTTGCCATTTGTATTGTTTTGTATTTTTGTCTTTGTATTTTTTTTTTTTGGTTGTACTACATTACTGTCATGCACAGTCTACATACACATACTTGGTCATGTTTTGATATTATTGATAAGGTAGACTCTTCATATAGAGTTTGTTAAATAATATTATATAAGATATTTATACAAGTTCTTTGATAAAAGACTTGTTATCTACAAAGATTAAGACAGTAAAATAAAGTGAAGTGAGTATACAAGTCTAGCATTTCAGACTTGTCTCCCATTGAAGTGGGATAAGGTAATTTATTTAATTTTTTTTCAGGTTTCTGATCTCATTAGACAGAATGTCTACATTGGATTTCTTCATCCAGCAAGGGTTGACCCTTGGTAAGTCTGGTAAAGAATTGGAAGAATATTCATCTGCTCAATTCGCCATTGCATTAAAGTCAGAAGAAAAGAAACAAAAAGAGGAAATTAAATTGAAAGCAGAAGCTGAACTAAAGAAGCTAGAAGCTGAGAATAGAAGATTAGAACTTGAAGAAAGAAGGTATCAAAGAGAGGCTGAGGAGAGAAAAGCTCAAGCTGCTGCTGAGGAGAGGAAAGCTCAAGCTGCAGCTGATGAAAGAAAATTCCAGATGGAAATGGAAGACAAAAAACTTCAAGCTGCTGCAGAGGAAAAAAAACTTCAAGCTGCTGCAGAGGAAAAAAAACTTCAAGCTGCTGCTGAGGCTGAAATTAGGAAAATGGAACATGAGGAAAGAAAACAGAAGATGGAACTTGATGAAAAACTCGCAATTTTGGAGTTAGAGAAATTGAAATTGGCGAGTACGGGTGCTCAGCAAACAACTTCGAGTACGACAAAGGAGTTTGTTAGTAGGATTAAATTGCCTCATTTCAATCCTTTAAAGGATGACGTAGCAGATTATCTAGATAGATTCCAATTTTTGTGCGATACGCATAACATAAAAAAGGAAAAATATGTTGAACAACTGATGCCATTTTTTTACAGGTGACACAGTGACTACTCTTATGACAATAGACGAACATGAGAGGACTAATTATGATGTTGTCAGGGCAGCATTACTAAAGAAATACCAATTAAAACAAGAAGACTATCGTCTTCGTTTTAGGACAATGTTGCCAGAAAATGGAGTAGATTTCTCTGATTTTGTTACAAAGATACGTCGTACATTTACACGATGGGTTGAGTTGTCTCAGATTGAGAAAACATATGAAGGTCTAATGGACTTATTATTGCGAGATAAGGTTTTGTCATCTGTTAATGATTCTTTTCTTGCATTCCTTCATGAGCGTAAGCCTAAAAACTTAAAAGAAATGGAGGAATACTGTTGTCAGTATGCCACAGCACATCCCCATGCTACAGTTAGCAATTCTAAAGTGAAAGAAGGGTTGCCAGCTGCTTCGGCAACACCATATGGCCCTAATTTCAGAAAAAAATTTCAGGGTGCTCAACAAAATTGGAATAGGGGAAGTAATCAAAATTACACTCAGAAGCGGAGTAATCCAACACATGATGGTTCTTCGTCTATGCAGTGGAGACAAGATGGTAGTTCTCGTAATTTTAGTGGTAATAATTTGAGACACTTTCGTAAAGGCTATCCAAATAATAACTATTCAAATTTTCGAGGTAATCATTCTCGACGTCAAGATTATGACGATGGTGAATTTAGAAACCGGGATTCAAACCGGAATGATGATTACAATAGGCAATATGATAACAATTACAGGGGAAATGATAGTCGAAATAATTACAGGGGAAATGATAATCGAGGTAGACCTAGGTTTAACAAAAAAAGACCTTACCAACAGGCAAACTCTGCGCAACAAGAGTTTGATGGAGTCTGTAATACAGTAAATGATAGTGGTAACTCTAGGGCTATCACTGGTTGTGCTTTCGATTTTGGGAGAGCAACTGAATGCCCCCAATGCTTAACATTGTTTGACTCATCAACTGTATCTACGCTAAGTTGTGGTCACCCTCTTCCTGCTCTACCTGCTACAGTTGCGCATGATGGGAGAGGATCTCTCATCTTACATAAAGGTCTAATAAATGATAGGCTAGTCTCAGTACTTTTCGATTCGGGATGTACTACCGTCGGGGTTAAGGAGTCTCTGATAGATCCTTGCTGTGCCACTGGAAAAACAATCAATCAAATGTGTTACATTTGGTGGTACTATGGAAAGCTATCCTACTGCTATTATTAGGATTGACACTCCTTTCTTCACAGGAGATGTCCATGCATGTCTTCTTCCTAATCCTATTGCGGATCTTATAATCGGTCGTATTCATGGGGTTAAGGAATGCACCCCGCAACAAATTTCTAGTTGGGAAAAAAAAACATTCAAACGGTCAATGCAGTGGTGACAAGAGCTCAAGCTCTTAATCCCCCAACTTCATCTGATAATAGTAATGAAGTTGATAGCCAAGACGAGCACTTGGTGATTTCCCATGACTCGTTTGTTAAACGTCAAGAAGAGGATCCTTCTTTGAAGAAATACTTCCTTCTTGCAAAGAAAGGGGATCCCAATCAAAATACGAATCACAAATCGTATATCACTATGAAGAATGGTATATTGGTACGAATGGTACAACACTCGGACAAGTCTATGCACTCGCAAATTCTTGTGCCTAAGTGTATGAGAGCCTTAATTCTTCGGCATGCACACGATTCTCAGTGTGCGGGACACATGGGTTTTTCCAGAACTAAAACTAGAGTCCTTGCGTCATTCTTTTGGCCATTCGTGAATAAAGACATCCGAATTTATTGCCGATCTTGCAAAAATTTGTCAAGAGGTCAAGTCTAGGGGTCCGAGACATGCTGCTCCTATTCAGGCTGCAGATATTCCGATTCGGCCGTTTCAGAAAATGGCTATAGACATCATTGGTCCGTTCAAAATTAAGTCAGCCAGAGGACACCAATTTATCCTCACTTGCGTGGACATGTGCACGCGTTGGCCAGAGGCTATTCCTCTGAAGAGCATATCAACTGTCGATATCGCTGATGCTCTTTGGCTCGTATTTTCTCGTCTGGGATTCCCCGGAGAAATACTGTCGGATCACGGCACTCAGTTAATTTCGGACGTTATGTCTCAGGTAATGGCTACGCTAGACATTAAAAGGTCTCTCAGTAGTATTTATCATCCAATGTCCAATGGATTGGTAGAACGTCTTAACAGGACACTAAAGAACTTACTTGGCAAGATAACGGAGGATCATCCTGAAGATTGGGACAGGGTTTTACCTGCAGTCCTCTTTGCCTATAGAGAGGTTCCCAACGAGCATACAGGGTTTTCTCCTTTCGAACTTGTCTTTGGCGCGCAACCGCGCGGGCCAATGTCCTTGTTACACGATTTGATAACTTCCGATAATATTGACGATGATACACAATCGTCATATGAATATGTTATAGCTCTTAGAGAAAAGATTATCGAATCGTGCAGGTTAGCAACTTCATCTTCCGAATTTGCGAAAGAAAAAGCTAGGCGATTTGCTAATAAGAAAAGACGCCTACGTCAACTTTGTCCTGGAGACAAAGCATATGTCTTACTGCCCTCAAGAGAGAATAGACTTCTCATTTCTTGGAAGGGTCCATACACTATAGTCTCGAAAATTTCTGATGTCGACTATATTGTCGATGTGGATGGAAGGCATAAAACCTTCCATATAAATATGTTAACAGAGTTTATTGAACGTCCAGACTATTTACAGCCTATTTTCCAGGCGACGGACGACTCTCCAGTTCAACATGGTCACATCTCATCCCTGTCCGTTATACAGGATGAGGAAACTATTTTTTCTGACGTGAACTTACCTCTTCCTACGATTCCACTTATTTCAACGGAATCGTGGAGAGACGTTACAGTCTCTTCTAACTTGTCTTTTGAGGAACAACGTCAAGTATCCTCTACGTTACAATCATATCAGGATGTCCTTACCGACATTCCTGGACACACAGATGTCATAGAACATGACATCATACTTACTGATCGTAATCCGATCAGAGTAAGACCATACCCAATACCTATTCATTTTCAAGCACAAGTCGAGAAAGAATTGGATGAAATGATTCAACTACAAATAATTGAACCATCCACTTCAGCTTATTCTTCGTCGATAGTTATTGTTCGAAAGAAAGACAATAACATACGTCTTTGCGTTGATTATCGCAAATTAAATCAAGTTACGAAGTTCGATGCTGAACCTATGCCGTTATTAGATGATCTACTTATTAGACTTTCTAAAGCTAAATTCTTTACTAAACTAGACTTGTCGAAAGGTTATTGGCAAGTCCCATTGACGGAACACGCCAAACCTCTCACTGCTTTTTCGACACCTAGGGGTCTGTTTCAATGGAATTTTATGCCTTTCGGGCTTATGAACGCCCCAGCGACTTTCGTGCGCATGATGCGACGAATTCTATCAGATCGTGCAGATGTCATTGCATATTTAGACGACATCTGTCTTTTCAGCGATACTTGGGAAGAACACTATGTGGGTCTAAAGGAATTGCTATCTACTCTACGTGAGCATAGAGTTTGACTGCTAAACCCTCTAAAGCTTTTGTTGGGTTTAGTGAAATTTCCTTCCTAGGTCATCGAGTTGGTCATGGTCTGTTGAAGACAGAGGACCAAAACATTTCAAAGATATTAAATATCTCGGTTCCGAAGACAAAAAAGCAAGTGCGTAATCTCTTGGGATTGATACAATTCTATGGAAGATTCATTGAGAATCTGTCCTCCATTATGGCACCACTTTCAACGTTATTGAAAAAAGGTTCTCCTAATATGGTGCGTTGGTCCCAAGAATGCCAATCTTCATTGGATCAGGTTAAGAATTTGTTCTCATCTCATCCTATCTTAAGACTACCGACGATTGATAAGACTTTTGTCCTTCGTAGTGATGCCTCTTCCACTGGCATTGGAGCGGCACTAATGCAGGAATATTCAGGAACTCTGCATCCTGTAATGTATATTTCTAGGAAGCTGAATGCGGCAGAAAGGAATTACTCGGTTTTGGACCGTGAATTGTTGGCTATGGTTTGGTCCATTCTTAAGCTACAAAGGTTCCTTCTGGGCGCGCATTTCTTTATGGAAACCGACCAAAAAGCTCTTACGGCTATGCAAAGTAAGGATTTGAAGAGCTCGAGATCTACTCGTTATGCTATTGCTCTTCAGCCTTTCCATTTCACGGTGCGAGCTATCCGTGGTTCGGATAATGTGATGGCGGACATATTGTCTAGATGCCCACATGATTCCAGTTAAATCTTGTGTCCTAGTTTTTCCTGATATATTTTCAGACTTAGGTCTGTCCTTAATATCATAATATGTTGTAATACAAATGTATTTGGATGATGTTTAGATAATTTAACAAATTTCATTTTGTCCATCCATCAGTGATATGTTGCTAAAATAGCATTGACATTTGTATATTGCTATGATTATATTATTTAGTAATGTTTGATATATGATTGGTATTGCCAGCAACTTAGGTTTCTTGAATGGTATCCCTTAGTTTGTTTGGCTTAAAGGAAATATTTTCTCCTATGTTGGGAGATGATTTGTACCCTCTTCTATTGTACCTGATATTAAGTTCATTGTTTGCATGAGCACAGAAGTGATACTGGTGCTATCTTGCTCATGAACATATTAAAAAAAAAAAATTGCATTTTTTTTTTTTACAGGGGGGTGGTAGTAATGTTGCTGTCATTTTCGACGGAGTCATCTGTCAAGTTATTTGCTTATGTTTGTATCATAAGTATAATTGTGTCTTTACCTGCGATGTCAGGTTGATTAGGGGTTGTCTTCCCTTGTTTATTCATTCATTGTGTTTGACCTTTAGGGTCAGAGGTTGACAGTTCGGCGTGGGCCTATGGGAAGGTTTTTTAAGCGGGAGTGAGATATACTTCCGGGAAGCCGGGAGGTCCTGTTTTTCTGAAGGGACCAAGAGTCCATTGTTTTTCGGGGAGAATCTTCGAAGTAACTGCTATGGCAGTTTTCCCCAGTGAATCTCTGTGCGTCGGGATGACGACAGAATTCCTTGTGTAGTTCTGAGGATTCATTTTACCAGGTAATACCGACCTTTATGCATTATTACGCTTTTCGGTGGCAGAACATGTAAAGGATTACCTAGGGTGAACAGCAGCTCACTGATCCGCCATTTCAGAACTTATATATTTGTGCTCGAGGTAGCCATCCAAGACTGTTAGTCTTATATTGTCCAGAAATCCAGTGACGAAGATATATTGTGGGAGCCGCAGATTGGCGGAACTTCTATCTACAATAAGTATTACTGCAGGGTTGATGATAACCTATTTAACAGAAGTACACGGCCGACGTTAGGACGAGGCCTGTGCTTCCGGCTATTATACTACAGCCTGATATGTGCAATTGGCAGGGAGTGCCAAGTTGCACCTGTGTGTCAAGGTAACTAAGGCATCTGACGCGTTTAGTCAGAGACGCCAAGGGCGACGCTACGAACTGTCATTATTGAAGAACTTTGCTATTGACCAGGCACGTCTATTCTGATGTTTACCTTTTTGAATGCCAAATGTATACCTATCGATGTCAGGTCAGCATGACCTTGTTACACTGACTGTTCCTGTTGATATTATGTGTGTTCCCGTCAATAAATGTCTTGAAACATGCCTGCAGTGTCAAAGCATCCTTGATTACTGCATGTGAGAGTATGGGTTGCAGGATCTACATCTATACGAGCCTAAACACATTCGCGTCTTCATTCGCACCCACACTCAACTCATCATACGCTCGCACCACACATCTAACAACATGTAAACTGTCTTGGGCCAGTGATCACCTCAACAAGAAAAAAAAGACAGTTACAATGTTGTGATTTTTTTTTAAGATATTAAACCTTAAGTTATCGTGTTGGTCAAAACCCCTGCCCAATATATGTTATCCATAGCTTGGTTCACGTCTGTACGTATTATGTCACAGAAATGTGTATATGTAAGTAAAGTGTAACTGTATATAATCAGGAGAGAAAGTGCGTCTTATTAAATATTGTCGTAAGATAGGCTGGATTAGAGCAATTACTCAGTCCAGAGACTGTCCTTTATCTTACAGTCTCACCCTTGTGAAAAGTAAAGCTATTTCTTACCCCTTATTCTCAAATAGTTTATCATCATCACCTCTGCTCAGACGGGACCCTAAACATCTTCAACCTATCTCAATAAAATCTACGACAAGCACTTCCAATCTCTGGCCCCCTCCAGACTCTGGCATCCCGGACATATTTGCATGAGCTCCTCATGACTATGGCATAGTCGATCACTGACTTCTCATTCTTTGTTGGTTCACATCTTGTGTATGCATGTATGCGCTTATGGGGGAACTTTGTGCTTGTAATTATCAGATTCTGCTCACTGCGGAATCTAAGCAGTCGCTTTCCATTGTCATTGACAGTATCTTCTCCATATCTTCCGATTACTCCACCTTATCTAGCATGGTTATTTCCATCTCTGTCATTGAAATCTCCGAGCATGATAATCGCATCTGTCTCTTGAAGCAGCTCGAAGAATTTCTCCTTGACCTCTAACTCTCTCATCCTCATTTGGCCCATACACTATGACCAGTTTGACTATAGTCTCTCCTTCTTTTAGTTGTACAACCATAATGCGCTCTGAGACAAATTTCCATCCTTTGATACTATCTTTTTGGTTTTTGGCCACAATGCAACCCACGCCCCCTTTAGCTCTTTCAGATGTGGGTACGCCACTGTAGAGCAGGATGTCGCCATCGAGATCCATGACTCCTTGTCTTTTTTCTTCGTTTCCGTTATAGCCAGGATTTCTAGTTTTGCTTTCCTCATCTCTTCCACCAGCTCCTCTTCTTTTCCATTTATACTTCTTGTGTTCCAAGTTCCATAAGTCATAGTCCGTTCCAGTTCGTCGCCACTAATGGAATATTAACAATATACAGTTTTTTCTTCACTTGACACAAAGCCTGTTTTAAGCCAGGGATGTTACCTTTTTTATACTATCCTCAAAGGGAATTTACTGATTGTATACTTTTTGGGTTCAGGTTAGATTTAGTTGTTAGCTCCCTTGTCTTGTCAGATGGTCATTTAAGATTTCTCTAGATCGGTTTTTCCAGAAGGTTCTAGTTTATTCTCGTGTGAGCTCGACTCAGGGCTCGTGATCATCAGGACATGCGCGATGATTTGCGCGGGACCGAAAGACTGTTTTTTCGTGGCAGTCGGCCGGGCGTTTTTGAGCTGAGAAGGTGTTCATCGATGTTCTCTGACTGTGTGAACGGGGAATAGAGCTCTTTGTGTGTTAAACAGGTTTGAGAGTTTTCCCCGTTATAATTATGACATATTTTCTGAGAGCCAAGGATGGCATATGAGTTGTGTCTTATTCCTGGAACTGCAGTGCAGGTAAAAGTACTTTTTGAAGCTATTTTTTGTAGCCATAAACTTAGCACTATTGAGGTGACTTTGTCCTGGTGCGGAGAAGCGTTTATATAGAAGATTGACATTATATGTATATGGAAGCCCGGCACTATTGAGGTTACTTACTCCTGGTATGGAGAAGCATTTATGAGAAGATTGACATTATATATATTTGGAAGCCCGGCAATATTGAGGTTACTTATTCCTGGTATGGAGAAGTGTCTATGAGAAGATTGACATTATATGTTTTGAAGCCCAGCACTCGTGCAGCTTTTTTTTTGCCAGAGTCTTACCTGGCTTATCTCGTCAGAGAGAGTAGAGAGACCTTATTGACATACTACAGCACTACGATACGTGCAGGCTGCTCAATTATTATTGATATTAGAGATGTACTGAACTTGTTGTTATAACCATGATGTGCTTGAACAAAATGCCATTGACCGTATGTTTGTTTGATGTCGACGTGATGTTATCGTAATAAATAGTATGAAACTGCACCATTCGTTTCAACGCCTCCTGACCCCTCCATACGTTACTGTGATGTTTTTGTGACTGCAGCCTGTGTGGCGCATTCTATGAAAGTCTAACTTATTGCAACAGTGTATAAGAAGGGTAACAATTATAGACATTAACAGTGTCAGGAAGGAAGTTCTATATATACTGCTACAGTGGTTCAACCAATAAACATAGAACTTATCAGATAAGGCAGAACTTATCAGTAGTGCCCTTCAATATAGCAGTCTTCTACAGTGGCGTTATCAGACCCTCTTTCTACATGGCATTATTATCATCAGGAACGTACATTCTATAGTGGTGCCCCTCTACAATAACACCATACTTCTACAATAAGCCCAATGTCAAATGAAGTAATAAGCAGTCTTCTTAATGTTCACTATGGAGACGCTGTACTGGCATTCTCACAATTTGTATTATATATCTTCATTTAATAGACATTGTCGTCATAAATACGTCCTGAGATTCGAAGAAACTAGGGACACCTCGACATAGTATCTTGATGCCCTAGTGATGTTAAGATTCAGGAAAAAACACAATAGACTGCAGGAGCTTTCACACATACGTCTGCTCACACTAAAACACAATCCACATCTTCAAAACTCACGTCTGCATCTACACCATATCGGTATGACATCACTTCTTTTATTAGTGAGTAATTCCTTATAAAATTATCAGAAATGGAGCCCTGTCGAGCTTACTATAATACATACATAATCGTTATGAATTTTAATCATAAAAAACACATACATTAAACATTGCCACAGCAAAAAGCACATACATTACATCATGGAAGAGCCAACACATAAGACAAAGAATAAAGTAATACACTGTATGGAGTGATGAATACTGTATACCCAAATTATAACCCACATAGGGATGAACTGGGTATACCTTGCACCCAAAAACACCAGCTTTCAAATGCGGTGTTCAAAAACTTATCACAACCTATTGCTTTCTTTTGTAATGGAACTTATAATAAGTAAACAAATAATGGAACTTCAGCACAGAAAAGACAACACAACACCAATTAGTGATGAAGTATTTAAATTTTGTAGAAGGTTAAACTAGAAACAACTGATAATATATTATAATGAAAAAAATATTATAGAGGACCAATGCAGTAAAAAACTTATCAATATATTCAGCTTTATAAACAATACTAATGCATTTGACAAATTTAATAAGGAGTAAATTATAAAAATGTAACAAAGCATAAACATCTGTGTTAAAAAATAGGTTAAACTACAAACAACTGATAATATATTGTAATAAAAATATTACAGAGGACTAACGCAGTACAAGTTATCAATATTTTCAGCTTTATAAACAATACAAATGTAATGAACAATCTGCTTATACCAGAAAATTTATGGCTCATGCAGGATACACAAAAAATTACTTGGCATTTGATATTCATGCACAGTGTACATATATGTGACAAGATGATATAAGTGCATATGCAATAAGTGACATATTGTGATCTGAAGCAGTGTAATGAACAATCTGCTTATACCAGAAGATGATGGCACATGCAGGATAACAAAACATTACTTGGCATTTTATATTCAAGCCAAGTATTCATATATGTGACAAGGTGATATAAGTGCATATGCAATAAGTGACATATTGTGATCTGAGGCAGTGTAATACAATATGTGCTTATATCAGAAACAAAAAATCACTTGGCGTGTCATCTACGTCCACATTGTTTATTTATGTCTGTATATTAAAATAACTACAAAGCAAGAAGTGAAACATTGTGATGTGAAGTGGCAATTAATATGACATTGTACATGTCACTAGGAACATCATCATGTAAAACAAACAGAAACCACCACCACGAGAGCAGATGGAAGCAAGTAAGGAGGTTTCATGCAAGAATACCAGCTTTGGTGGTGGCTCCTTGTTTGAATGACGATCAAAGATAATCACAAACTACCAAGCCTCTCAATGGCACACAATAAAAAAAAATTAATCCCATACTACAGAGAACCACAAGCTTATCAATTCTCTCAAGGAAGCCATGGTCTCACATTATGTCTAATCTAAGACTAAAAGTTAAAAGTATGTAAAAACAACTAACTAGCAACCCTCTAAGGCAAGAATAAATTCTCTAAGCTCTTTTAAAATTAATTCATTTCCAGTTTTAACAGCAACTGACCATACCAAAAATTGCTCTGTGCTTTTCTTGTTTTATCTTTTGATGTACTTTTGATCTCAATCAGGTGTATTTCTTGTTTTACTTATTGTAACATTTGATATCAATAAAAATTACAAAGATGCAAAAAAAAAAATTATAAGCAATACACACACCTTGGTTTTGTGATATAGCCAACACTAGATATGCCATAAGGCCACAGGTTCCAGCCAGTTGTATAAAGCATCCTGTCAGCATGAATGCCTTCAGGCGTAGAGGGTTTGAATCCGAAACATGTTTCACATAGGCTATTGTTACTGCGAGCTTAAGAGCTGCTGCTAAGCCTGATAAAGAGAAGGATGTCTACCATGTATTAGTCAGCTGGTATCACATATTTTTATCGTCATCATCACTTACTTTATTGCTACTTATGGATCATGGATCCACCAATACTTGCTGAAAGCCTTCTTCTTCTTCTTCGATCCTTAACCACCGACCGTCAAAGCAGTCAGTGGCCATCACGCCTAGTGGCGTCTTGTAGGGCAACAACAAATTGATTCCACTTTGCACGGTCGGTGGCCATCCTTCGTACAGTGCCCCAACTCTGGTTCATTCTTTGCATCTCAGCCTCCACAGTCCTCCGCCAAGTTGTTTTTGGTCGGCCTCTCTTTCGCTTTCCTTCAGGGGTCCAAAACATAGCTGTTCTTGTGATGGCATCGGGGTCTCTTCTGAGGACATGACCAACCCAGCTCCAGCGTCTGCCAGCTATGATGGTGTGCATGTCCTCTTGCTTGCTACGAGTAAGCAGATCTTGGTTGGTGATGGTATTCGGCCAAAAGATGCGGTGAATTTTTCTTAGGCATGTTGTGTGAAAAGAGGACAATTTTGACATTTCCTTCTCTGTGACTCTCCAGCATTCCGCACCATAGAGAAGCACAGAAAGCACGCAACTCTGGTATAATCTTAATTTTGTGCTTGTGCTGTATTGGGAGGACTTCCAGATGTTATTTAGGCTAAAGAAGGCTGTTCTTGCCTTATTCATTCTGATGTTGATGTCTTTGCCTGCCCCACCGTCTGGTGTTACTATGCTTCCTAGGTATGTGAAGGTATCTGTCTGTACCAGTTGCTGATTCCTTACTGATATGGGCTCAGGGTTGCTCACATTGAGCGTCATGACGTCAGACTTCTTTAAATTGATGTTCAAGCCCACCTGCTGGCTAATTTTATTAAGTCTATCCGTTTTTTCCTGGATGTGTTGATATGAATGTGCCAGCAGTGCAATGTCATCTGCATATTCCAGATCTTCCAATGTAGAAAATGTAGTCCATCTTATTCCTCTTGGACTGCCCTCTGTTGTCTGGCGCATCACCCAGTCTATGACTGTTAAAAATAGAGTGGTTGATAAGGGGCATCCCTGTCGTACTCCTGTCTTCACCTCGAAGGTTAGGTTGCTCTGCCCAACACTACACGTAAAGTTGGCATAGAGGCTTTTTATGATTGACACTATGCAACTTGGAATTCCATAAGCCCTCAGTATTTTCCATAAACTGTCCCTATGTATGCTGTCAAAAGCCTTTTCAAAATCAACAAAATTTATGTAAAGCTGTCTTTGCCATTCTGAGCACTGCTCTATAATGTTCCTGAGCGTGAATATATGGTCTACACATCTTCTGTTCTTTCTAAATCCTGCTTGTTCTTTCCTCAGTTTGTAGTCTACTGCCTTTGAAATTCTCTGTATAATTATCCTGCCTAGTATTTTGCTGGGAACTGAGAGAAGAGTGATTCCTCTCCAATTATTGCAGTCTGCAAGATCTCCCTTCTTGGGCAATTTGACAATTATTCCTTTCTTCCACTCTGATGGTGTTGTCCCCGTTTTCCACACTTGTGCAAATAGTGGTTCTAATAGTTCTGCTGCTAGCTCAGGGTCTGTCTTAAATAGCTCTGCATTTAAGTTATCATGGCCCGGAGCTTTACCGTTCTTTAACCCTTTGATTGCTGTGATGATTTCTTCTTTTCGTGGAATGTCTGTATTTACATCTAGATCTTTTTCAGCCTCAGGAACATTCAATTGTGTCTTTGGTATTTCCTTGTTCAGCGTTTCTCTGAAGTGCTCTGCCCATCTTGTTTCCTGTCCCTCTGCTGTCTTGATGAGATTTCCTTGCTTATCTCTTACTAATGTAATATTGTTTGCACCTTGTTTTCCGCTGATGAATTTAGTTATTTTGTATACTGTGCTTTGTTCATTTCTCAGTGCTGCCTCTTCTGCCTGTTTTGCAAGATCGTCTAGGAAATTCCTTTTGTTGGCTCGGGTTTGGCGTTTAACTTCCCTGTCCCTGTCCAACTGGCCTGTACTGATGAACAAGCAAAAAAAACGCGTTACCGCAATTGTAGCGAAAAATGTCCCGGAACAAAAAATAACCCAATTCGATACCCCGCGAAATGCCCGGAACAAAAAATTTTAAAGGGAGATAAATCTAAAATACCCATATTCACTGCGGATGAAAAACCTACGAGTAATAGGAAATTACCACAATGCAAGATGTTGTGTTAGAACAAATAAAGGGAATACAGAATGGTTTACAGTAGAAACAGGGGTGAAGCAAGGCTGTATTATGTCACCACTACTTTTTGGAATAGCTATTGATTGGGTTATGAGAAACTATACCCACAATGAACAATTAGGTATAAAATGGAAAAATGGAAAATTCCTGGGGACCAGGATTTCGCAGATGATGTAGCATTCTTAAGTTCAACACCATGACAATCCCATGAAGCAGTAAATACTTTGTGTCATCTCTCGGTTAAAATAGGTCTCCAAATAAATGCCTCTAAAACTAAAGCTATGAACTTTTCTAACGAGACCTTTGATATCATCTTGAACGGGGAAAAACTACAGAAAGTTGAAAGTTTCAATTATTTAGGCAGTAAAATGACTCAGGATGGTGACACAACAAGAGAAATCCATACTAGAATTGCTTTGGCAGCTAGCGCCTTCAATAGATTACACTAGTCAACAACCAAAATGTACCAGAAATGAAAATAGCTGATCTTAACTAATTTTGGTGTGCTGAAAACGAAAATGACATTTAAAAATGTTGATTGGCTCTAGTTTTCAAGATATATGATACTAGTTTATTTAATTACGGTCAATTTATATATATGACACAACTGTTGTGGGCGATTGCATAATCTTTTCTAATGACCAATAAAAATGTAACTAGAAGTTGATGATGCAATACTACCTATGATTACATCACCTTTGGGTATAAAAATCGTATCTCTGATAAAATTTTGCCATTAGTTAGTGCATTTGTCCTTATCAAAAGTATCATAGTTAGAAATGCATAGGACATGTGTGAACAGTGCTAATAATTTCTGTTATATATGTGGTGAGGTGACATTTCTATCACAAAAACGAAATATAACTAAAGTGATTAAGAAGGCATACAGTTTGTATTTTGGCTGCAGAATAGGGGATCAAGATAAGAGCTGGGCGCCACACATATGCTGCAATACCCCGATTTTGAGCAAACTACATCCACTAAACCACACTTAATAACCCAAGGTGAACTGAATGATCTTGTAAGAGATCTGAATTTACAGAAGAACAAGGCGGAGCTTTTGGGATCCAGATTGCAACAGTGGAATCTCCTAGCAGAAGATGTTACAATTTCTGTGTATAGGAACCGCCAAAAGCCGCTTATTACATTCTTTTTTAAAGAGGGTGACCTTTCTGCGTGCCACAACATTTCTGGTTTAATGGCAGCCCACAAAATCAATTACATACCAGAAGAGTGGAGGCTTTTCATTGATTCATCTAAGACGAGTCTTAAAGCTGTTTTGTTGAATAATGGTAATGTGTTACCATCAATTCCAGTTGGTCACGCAGTTCATATGAAAGAAACTTATGAAAACATTAATCAGCTTTTGAAGTGTATAAACTATGATCATCATTATTGGTCACTTTGCGGTGACTTAAAAGTGGTTGCTCTTTTGCTTGGACTACAGGGTGGATACACCAAGTACTGTTGCTTTCTCTGTGAGTGGGATAGCCGTGCACGAAGTGACCAAAATATCAGAAGACATTGGCCAATCAGGCAGTCATTGCAGCCTGGCAGTAAGAACGTTGAGAACCCAGCACTTGTCGACACCAGCAAGATTTTGTTGCCACCCTTGCACATTAAGCTGGGTCTCATGAAAAACTTTGTCAAGGCAATGGAGAAAACAGATGAGGCTTTCAAATACCTCATCAGAAAATTTCCAAGACTGAGTGAAGCTAAAATAAGAGAGGGAGTATTTGTTGGTCCGCCAATTCGAAAACTTCTTCATGATGACGAGTTTCTTTGCGTGTTGCATGGCGAGGAAAAGCAGCATGGCTAGCATTTAAGTCAGTGGTGGACAATTTTCTTGGAAACAACAGATCTGATAATTACAATGAAATTGTAGAAAATCTCCTTCTGAAGTATAAGAGTCTTGGCTGCAACATGTCTTTGAAAATTCATTTTCTGGATTCTCATCTGGATTTCTTTGTCAAACTGTGGAGCGGTCACTGATGAGCATGGTGAACGATTTCACCAGGACATTGCTGCTATGGAGACAAGGTATCAAGGCAACTGAAGCCCTTCAATGCTTGCTGATTACTGTTGGACTGTGACAAGAGACACCTCATCGATTGACTACAAAAAGCAAGCAAAGAGAGCTCGAACAGCGACTGAATAATGATGGAATGGGTTCAAATGTGCCTTTTTAAAACATGATATGTGAACTTTAAATAATGTTTTTTATTTTTTCTATCATTTTATGTTGAAATATCAATTAATTGAGTATGTAACCACAATTTTTATAATGCTAAAGTAGAAAGACTAGCTGTTCACCCCAGAGAATTAAACAAGTATACATTATTTGTATTACTATAATGTAAATTCATCATTTAAAAAAAACCCAGAGCCAATTGGTGAATTTCATTATGATATTTGAAATCAGCATGTCAAAATCAATAAGAAACGGTATATTTAATTTCTGGTACAAATAACTTTTGAAAATTTGTTGACTAGTGTTATCTATCATTTGGAAATTACGATCATTGAATATACATACCAAGCTTCGTCTGTTTAATTCAAATGTTATCTCAGTGTTAACATACGGCTGTGAGAGTTGGAAAAAAACAAAATCATTGGAGAACAAGCTGAATACATTCGAGAACAAATGTCTTAGAAAACTCATGAACATCAGTTGGAAAGAATTCAAGACTAATCGACAAATAAGAGAAGACTCTAGGCAGAAATATGTCTCCGACTATATAAGGAAAAGACGATGGTCATATATCGGTCATGTCCTACGAATGCAAAACAACAGAATAACACTACAGGCGCTCACTTGGGTTCCTGAGGGTAAGAGGAAAAAAGGAAGACCAAAAGAAACACTCAGAAGAACAATAATAAGAGAAGGAAGAACGTTGGGCCTAAATAATGTGCAAGAGCTAAGAGGAGTGGCGTCACAACAAACAACCTGGAGAGCACTGGTTTCTGCCTTATGCGCCGTGTTTGGTGCTTAAAGAATTTATTATTATTAATCACCAGCTATTGTTGGGTCAACATTCTGAGCTGCAGTTAATGGTTCACCATCTAAGAATTCATTTAGTTTAAGTGCCCATGCGTGTTTAGGTAAGTTATTTGTTATGCATACCTGTTCAAAACGTGCCAGGTATGATGAAAGGTCGTCGAAGTTCAACTTAAAATGTGGTAATTTAAAGTTATAATAAGGTTTGTTTTGATTGGATGAAGATCCATTTTGAGAATTATCATTCTGGCTCGTATTAGCACTTTGTGCCTGTAATCTTGCAGTTTCCAACTTAAGACGTGCCAATTCCATTTCTTTTTGCCTTATAATTTTCTCTCGTTTCATTTTATTCTCTTCTTCTTGTCTAAGTTCTTCTTTTTCTCGTCTAGTAATTTCTCTTTGCTTTTCTAATTTAAGTTCACGTTCTTCTTCTTCTCGTCTAGCAATTTCTCTTTGCTTTTCTAATTTAAGTTCACTTTCTTCTTCTTCTCGTCTAAGTTCTTCTTTATATTTTGCAAGTTCAGCCACTGCGTATGCTTCAAGAGCTTCTCCTTTTTTTCCAAAATCTTTGCCGTTTTTAATAAAATGGTTTAAGGTAAGCATCTTGACGTTAAATTTTTAAGTATTCAATAACTAATGTATAGTAATCACCAATAGAATCTATGTAGTTATTTGTACTTACTCAATGTATGAAAACTCAATATCAACCACTATAATATTATTGTATTAATAGTTGTAAATTCCACAAATATTTTATAACAAATTAATTTATATCAATAATGTTTACTCATTACATTATACCAATGTATTATACCCTTATAAATTTATGATGCTGAATTATATCATGCATCTAATGTTCTCCTAAAATAATTATGGGTTTAATCCCTCCATAAATTGTTATTTAATCAATTATATGTGCCAAGTAAACACTGTAGTACTAGGACAGTGTACTAATTAATATCTGATATGTCTGTCTTACTTAAGGCAGACCATACATTTTATAGTTATTAATAAATATATATTATGCTATTATGCCCCAGTCATAATATATAAAATGCCTCAATAGTGTCTTGAACTACTACTGCAAAGTGATGACATCATCGAAGTCATCATCTAATTTAATAAAATTAATCATATTAATTAAACATATTATTAAAATCTATTTATAGTAATATCATTAGGTTATGAGATTAATGAAAACAATACAAATGATTAACCAAAGCTTTACAACACATTAGTGCGATACAAAAAGTGACATTTTCACAAATAAAATGATTTTACAAAACTAAGCATAGAAATCGGAAGTACTGAAAGGTCAAGGATTGAACCAAATCGAGATTGAACTGAATCTAGGTCAAAAGGCAAAAACAAATACGAATGCAAAAACTAATGACGTCACAGGACTCATCTAACGGTTATTACAATACATATATGAAACTAAATGAAAGATAGGTCAGAAAGGACGAGATAGATTACTAACAATAATACCAAACTGAATAAAATAAAACTGAATACAGTAAAATACACCAATTATTCACAGAACAGGAAACCTAACACACAAGGTCAAATACTAGCAAATGCGAACAAACAACCCATCGGCATAATCATCAATGGGGTTCTTCGCCAAATGCGATTATTTAACGGCCCTACAGAACAATCAAAACTGATTTGGTCATTCAAAAAGACATAAAATCAGTTTTGATCCCCACCTACCGCCCACGTATATGTACCACACAACATAATATATATATATAAATAAAACATTCAACATTTAAAAACGAGTTGCCAAGAAATGCCTATCACGGCGACATGGACTCACAGGTGCACGGTTAACCGACAAAGGTTATAATAAAACTTACCTTTTTGTGCTCGATTATTTACTACCAGCAATGCTAGTATGCACCAACGGTATAGACAAGTGTCATTAATTTTCTCTTCCATTGCTTGGCAAAGGGTTTCTTCTTGATACATTCCATTTGTTAAAGAGGCTGTGTAAACGGTTGTTGCCTTGACTTTCAGCTAGGACTCAAAGAATGATGACGTACATTTGACCTTTGGTAGTTATGCGTGTCACGTCATATTTTTGCAATCACGTGAGCGTCTTGTAATTGTAAACAGCTCTAGTCCGTATGAATGAGATTTTGGTCACTTTTTGTTTGAAGGAAAAAATTTCGTTCCCCAACACACTGGGAACCAGTTGTTAAAGGCGTTTAGTCCGTTGTTGCTGGGGTTGTTTTAGTTTGTTGTAGGATCCATTTGTTAATGGTTGCATTATCATTGTCCCTTATGTGTCAACGCCCAACTTGTAATTAATACATACTATTGCAAAGTCTGGCCATGTCTATTAATTCCTTAATTCTCATTCATTCTTTGAATCATCGTGCTTCTATTGTCTATTATGCGAATGCTGGGTACTGGTTAGAACTGGTGAACAGTGGAATAATATTGACTTGATAAGTTCAAGTATTCGAGTCCACAAATCCGACATTTATTGACGATAACACATCACAAGTATTATTCATTACAAACATACATCTGCAAGTGCATACATTTGAAACCATATAATATTCTCAGTCCGTGTCCAGTAAATGAATTAGTATATACAGAACCGCATAGCTATATGCACGCGCGGTTGGGGATTCCAACAGCCGACAGTGAGCGTATGAGTCTGGCAAATATAATATTATGGACTGGTTAATAATCTTTCCTTGATGTCAGTTTTATACTAACCTTGTTATCTTATTTGATTCACATAACTTTGGACTGACCCTGAGTCCTTACTTCGAAGTAAATATACCTATATGCGGCAATACAATGCCCAACACTGGACGGATATAGGACGCGTCTTCACAGCTTGACGGTCAACGTAAAAAGAGTCTCGTATCTAAGTCACGGTGCGAGACCTATCAACGCTAACACGTCATAAATCGATCGTGTACATAGCGTTCAGTAGTCCGTGAATTCTTAACATCAAATTATATTAAATGCTGTGACCCTAGAAATAGCACACTGCCAACCATAGCAGACGACTTCAATAAAATACCGTAACATCAGGAACAAACTTTCCAACATCTTAAATCCATCAAAGGGAACAACATCATAATTCTTATAACATCAGCAACTCTCAGTGCTATTACATCCATGAGAATAATATCCATCAGAGGAAATATGAATAATGATAATCATAATGGCCGGTATAATCCGTGGCCTGAACATATCTTCAAAATATCTTAAATTCTCCCTTTCACACAATAAATATGCTGGAGCACACTAGCAAAACGGATCACGTCCATTTCCAAGCTCTGCCAGAAAACGTACTGTCACGAAATAACAGCTGTTCAAAACAGCTCAGTAAAATTCATTCAAGCGCAAACTCGCAGCTTGAGATGTGAGCTTAATTCATCCGCCTTTACCCCCAAAATTATTTCATAGAACGTTCGACCAGATTCTTTATCCTATCTTTAAACAAAGTAACAACTAGTCAGGTAACAGTTTAAACATTACTCCGTCTTCTACCCCTCAACTAAGAAATTCTCTCATCACGCAGAACGTGTTTACAAGTGTGTACAAAAAACCGACCCGTACATTCCAGTCTTTAACACTTAACTCCACTTCTTTAAAATATGACTTAACAGTGGCACTTTGACTTTACACCAAGGTGTGGTAGCCAGTAAATTAGTAAGTGTGCTAGGAGACACTGGATTACGACGATTGGAGTGAGACGTTTATGCATTGATGAGTCGTGTCTCGTCGGAAAATCTACCAGATGCGTTACCTTTGGAGGCAGAGTAGAGTACTACCCCTTAGCGGTGATCGAAATATATACCCCTTTCATAGCAGGTAAAGTTCGCGCATGCGTCCTTGACAAGACCCGTCGCAGATTTAATTATAGGCAATTTACCGAAAGTGCAGAACTGCACACAGCAAAATATAGATGACTGGAATCAGCAACACTCACTTGTAGCAAACGCAGTCCCTACTAGGACATAGAAAAAGGCTGAGGATCAACAGGTGGATCCGGTACTATTACTTAATAACAATGCGGCTACGCTAAACAAAGATCCCGAGGATCGTTGTCCGTCGTTTATAGAACAGCAACATGCTGACTTATTTCTTCGACCTTTGTTTGATTTTGCTGAGAAGGCTGATATTAAACACACTAAATCAGCGAGATATTGGTTTCAATTAAATAATGAAATACAAACCAGATGTTTTGCCAAAGATCATTCTCTAACGCAGCAAATTGTATTGCCTAGTTCACTTAAAAGAGCACAAGAGAATAAAGGTAAGTCACCACTAGAACTCTTAAATGCAGTTTCTGCCCAAGGTTCTTTGAGTCTTGTGAGGGATTTAAGTCTTACCAGATATACCATTCTACATCCCGTGGAGCATGCGTCTTCGGCAGACATAGGCTACGCCCTACTGTCGAATGTCATCAGCACTAGGTCTTTCAGTGTATTCTTTGTCATTTTGGTTTTGACTGCGTATCCACTTCTCCAAATGTGCTTGAATAAGTGACCAATTATGTTATCTTTGGTATTCCAGAGCTGTAACTGTCTCATGGTGCTGACGACGAGTTTCGTTAGGGTGTGTCTAACCCAACGATGGAGTCCACTTCTTCGCAATTTTTCTGCTAAAAACTGATTTAACTTTTGAGTTTAGGATTCTAGTCTTCATTGCACACTGCATTTCTCTCGATTTTCATGTATTTCCGAGTGAAGTGAATTCTCATCTTGCTCTTTGTATCCTTACGTTGACGACAATATTGGTCCATTCAAAGCAGTCTATACGGCTGAAAAGATGTTGGTGCAATTCTACATCTCGTGGATTTGGTTTATCAGATGCAATCTTGATGATGTCTCATGCAATTTTTGTCATTATCCTTTCCACATTTGCATTCCCCAGTTGTTAGTATTGCATACTATCCTCTGGTATTTAATGCACAGGAGGATTCCATATAGCGTGATAAGGACGGATAGGAGCGATGTTGCACTAAAAATGATTAAATGTATTTTATTCAAACATCCAATGTTGATGTTGCCTAATGCACATCTCCCATTTGTCCTTAGGACGGATGCGTCTTCTGTGGGCATGGGATTTTTCCTAATTCAAGAACACCAAAACACTTTGCATTCGGTCTTATATACAAGTCGGAAATTATTACCAGCAGCGACCAGATATGCTACCATCGAGAGAGAAGGCCTAGCCATTGTATGGTATGTTGCGAAGCTTTCCAAGTATCTGATGGGAGCTAATTTTTTTTCTTAACTCAGATAATAAACCTTTAGCGTATATGAGGACGGCAAAATCGCCAAATATCCGGTTAACAAGATGGTACCTACTGCTACAACAATATGACTTTTCTCTAATACCTCTTGAGGGAAAATTCAATGTGTTGGCGGATGCGTTATCCCGTCTATAACTTATAAAATGTTCACAGATAGATTTTTCATGAGACAATTTTGGATGATATTATGTTATGCTAATTTACCTGTAACTAGATGTAATACACTCTTTTATTGTTCCAGACGTTTGCCTTACTCTATGAGAAAACTGTGTTTTCTTCTGGAGAAGGGTGTAGAAGTCACATGATGATGATAATATCAGTATAATGTAGAAGTCACATGATGATGATTATGTCAGTATAATACAGACATCGAGCATATGTTGTAATGATGATGATGATGTCAGTGTAATACAATATCAAGCGTATTGTTCTGATGTATTGGGGTGTGTTGTAGGTTAGTGCTACTGACTGGCACAGCTTACAATGTTGAAGTCAGCAATGTCGAGCTTACAGTTAGTGGCCGACAGTTGTTTTATATATATATATATATATATATATATATATATATATATATATATATAGGCGAATGTTGTGAGTTCTTTAGTTTACCTCTGATACCACCCACACAACAGTAACGTTAGGTCAGGAAATAGACCAACGGGTAAGACGAATAAGGTTTTCCAACGCATACACCATTTATTGACTACAGCAACATTGACATCATGAACAGTACATCGTCACAAGTTATAATGGCAAAACATATACTAATAATCCATATTGAATCTGATCGCATGAACAGTGAATCGTTGCAAAGTTATAATGGCAACCATATGCTAATAATCCATGTTGAATCTGAAAGCATGAACAGCGTATCGTTGCAAAGTTATAATGGCAAACATATGTTAATAATCTATATTGAATCTGATCGCATGAACTGCGAATAGTTGCAAAGTTATAATGGCAAACATATGCTAATAATCCATATTGAATCTGATCAAGCTCAGCCATAGACGGTGGAAGCTTTACCGTGGCGAAATCTTATATCCTTCGATCCTTCATTATCAAGATTATTTAATAATATATTGAAGGTCTTCCATGAAGAGAATAATGTGTTATCCTTCATACAATTCCGGTACAAAAACCAAAACCCACTGGACACACTAGCGGCACCCCATAATTCCCGTGCCGAAGCCCTGCCAGATACCTAATGTCCGAGATTATAGTTTCTCAATTCAACTCATTACATTTTCACTCCAGAACGAACTAACAGCTTGACATGTGAGCTCAGCTCACCTGTTTGTCTCCCCAAATTTCAACTCAGTACATTTGAACTCTTTCTTTTTTTTTTAAAACACATACCCAGTTGAGCTATGTTAAACAAATATAGTGCACAAAGGCACCTAAATAATAAACCATCTGTCGGCTGCTTCATTTCCTGCAAAACCACAGTTTGCAGGAATCCACTGCAGTGACACTTTGTTGTTGACCAACAGCTGATCCAGGCTTACTCCGAATAGTCTGGAGAACCGACATGCAGTCGCACAAGAAGACTGTGTTTGATCCTTTAAGTCTCTGTCCCACCAGTATCCCTGTAGCCTCTGGGATTGCCCGTAGCTCTGCCCCTCAGTTTGCTGAGAGTTCTCCAGTAGCAATTAAATGTTCTATTTTAGTTCCCGGATCCCTGCTCCTCGTTTCCCCACCGCTTCCTCTGAAGATCCGTCGGTGAAGACACGAATCCACCTTGAACTGGGGCAACGGTTGCCGAGGCGACCCAGTGTCCCCACTCACAGAACAGTGGGAGTCTCAGCAGCTCCGCTCTCAACGGCCGGGTTTGCAAGGTGCACAGTACACGTGGGCACTGTGTCTGTGATGTTGTAGTATGCCACAAGCTGCTCCCACTCCACTGGATCCTCTGAGGTCACCTATTCATTGGCAACCATCAGCCGTCCCGACAGGTTGCCGAAGCCTAATCCATACAATCAGCCTTTGGCCAGCTCTTTTATTCTGTCGCGCATGCGGTGCTGTCCCAGGCTTCTGAATCCTTCTGCTACAATAGTGATCCTCTTATCTTCGCGTTTTCCCAGACCTTGCAGCTCCACTGTTGCCTCCACCGCTGCCATTGGTGCCCTCCTCAGTCCTCCAACAATGACTCTGAGCCCCGCATTCTGTATCCTTTCCAGTCCCTGGAGATTTGTATCTGCCGCCGCCACACATGTGCTCATTCCATACCCCAGAGTCGGGCGGGCATGGCCTACGTATACCTACTTCGTGATTTGTATATCCTTAGCCCAGCTGGTCTCAGACAGTTTTTTCACCAACTGCAGTTTACGTGTGGCCCTTCCATCTGTTTCTTGGATGTATTTTAGTCGCAGGTATACAGGATTATCCTCTTTTGGCAGTGGAGTGTTGTCCAGTGTTAGAGTGTAGTTTTCAGGTTTGGTGGAGACGGGGAAGAGTGTAGTGTCTCATTCTTGTTTATTTGGACACCACTCTACTTTATTTATTGCCTCCTGCATCATCACCTCTGTAACTCCCGTGTATTCATACCTAGTCCATATAGCAAGATCGTCAGCATGCAGTGCCCTGTAGACGCATGGTATGAACAGCCCTGGCATGCACGTCTATGAAGATGACAAAGAGAGTTGGGGATAGGACTCCTCCCTGTGGGATCCCCTCCTGGTATGTCAACCATTCTGCCCTTCTTTCCCTGGAGTTTAACTCGTGCATGTCTTCCACGTAGCAAGTTCTTAATCCACTGTAGCATTCTGCTTCCGATTCCTTTCTGGACTAGTTTTAGCAGCAGTCCCTCTTTCCAGACTTTATCAAATGCCTTTGTGAGATAAAAGACAGTAGCTTGGACTTTTTCTGGAAAGCATCTTCAATGTTCCGGGCGAGATATGCTGTTTAATCGCCAGTGCTTCTTTGTCTTCTGAAGCCCGATTGACAATCATCTAGCAGACTGCTTTCCTCAGGGTAATTGTGGCGTGTGTGCCGGAGATTTTATAGATGTTACCAAACTACGTGTACTCGGAGTGAGGTCAAGCTATGTAAGTCCTTGAGTATAATTGTTGATGATGATGTATTCTCAGGGTGCCTATCCACTACCTCTCAAAGATCTCACTCCGAGAAATATTTTATGCAATGGTTATGTGTTTTATATGGCTACGTGTCTAGGGTAATGCTTCTTATTCTTCTTCTTCGTTCGGCCTGAAAAGGACGGTGGTTGCGTTGTGTCTGTTTACGCCTAAGCTGTGATATCTGCACCTTTCGGTCGACACATCCGACTTCTGCACGGCATTTTTTAGGACCGGGTTTGCCTTCCCATTTCGATCCACACTCGCTCAGCCAGACTGCACAGCTGCAGACTGTTTCCAGGACCACCACGTGGAGGTGGAGTGCGGTCTTGACCAGCTCTGGTTCGCTGGTCCTGACGCAGGCAGTCAAGCTATGAGTCGCTGACTGTGGTATCTATTGCTGCGTCTTGAGGTCCCTAGGGTAATGCAAGTATAGTGATAAGTGCATAAAACAAACACAACTGTAACTCAATGAAATTGAATTAATAAAGACTGCTATTTAGATAATTATTTTACAATTTTAATTTCCTGTCCCCTCAAATCTTTTTGAGGCAGGAATGGTTGAAAATGAAGAGAACTGTATTTACATAAAATAAATAGATAAGTAGGAATCTTTGTTCATATCTTGATAATAAACAAATGTCACGGTAGGTGTATAACACAGAATGGTGTAGTACTGTCTAAAAGTGAAAGTCAATGGTGGGAAGAACTATTTTTGTCATTATGCCCACGAATAAGATAGCACACATGTGGAAATTTTTAATTGAATAAGTTCTCAGAGCCCACGTAAGGGGACTTCACTTGAAGTTTCTAGTTGACGTAGGTTTCAGTAGATAATATAAATGTCAGCATAAGGTCTTTCTTTGGCCATAAAATGCAGCATACAGTTTGTTGAGGCTTTCTCTTCCTCCAATTCTGTCTTCAATAGGTTTTCCTGTCACCAGCTGGTAACAGGCAATATAACCCGCAATCAATGAAATATTTCACAGAAAAGTAAGATTAACTGGCGATCAATGGCACAGGTGTAGATCGCTGTCGCCCAGACTGCAAAGGCTTTAAGGTCACAACTGCTATGCGTCTGATCTTAAACTGCTATGTTGAAATATTTTTTTCAAGTGGCAGCGTATTCTGGTAACGCATTAGTTTTATCCCCCCTCTCCTAAACTATCGTTAACCAATCAAACGAGTCAAGCAAATTTGACTGTTCAAACACGCGTCTCCTAATATGTAACTTTCGAAGACTTTCAAAATTGAGCATTCCTCAGTGTGTTTGTCAGTCCGCCTCAATTTTTAGTTTCTACAATATCTCGGTTATTATTGTGTCTATTTCAATTTTTAAAAGTGATTCTTAAACTGCCCTTTGGCCTCTATCACATTATCTAGTTTTCATCTACTCTTCGTCATCGTTTTGATCTATGTACTTTTTCTCTATATTTATTCTGAACAAAATACTTTTCTATACGGCAAGATAATTTATTATAAGGTAATAGTATGGCATTTTAATAAACACTATTATCGCTATAATTCATCCATCCATTTTATTTACCCTCTATATAAGTTATCTAAATTTCTCTCTCTCCCCTCTTTTCTGCACAAATTAGGTTTCAGTTTCAAAAGCATAAGTTAGTGTTGAGTGTCTTTTTGTTGTACGCCATAATTGTTGAAGGCGATGAAGACATAGTATGGTATCTGTGGTCTGGTTTGTGTAGGATGCAGATGTGTATTCAATCAGTGAGCATTACAAGCAAGGCAATCCACACAAGGACGTCACGTTAACTCACGATGTGAAAAGTCAATGATGCTTGCAACAGCTAGTGACGGTTTTTGTATAATTTATTATAGACGCCCCAATGACGAAGTGTGTAGACATAAACAAGCAGGTACATCATAGGTACGATCAAACAGTCATTATTACATATGTAGTCAATTCAACAGGCACAGCAGACAGCATCATAATAATGTACATCATCTGCCTTTTTGGATATCGTAATCAGCTGTACATGTAGTCAGGTAGTAAACTTCCCCTTTCCATAAGAGCTAGTAGATATCAACTAGGAGATTAAATCTGGTCTCCTATTTTTGACCTCAACAAGACAGGCATGTCTTTTGAGCGCCACATTATCGTCCTCTATGTTCCTTATACAGCAAAGGTATCAAAGCTAGATCCATCAATAAAGGTCAGGAAGCAAATAGTCCGTAGGACAGGCATCAATCGATGCGTGACAATATAAGTGGATCGTGAGCTGAGCAAACTTGTCATATCACAGACTTTATAATAAGGCAGGCTAAGCAAAAGTCAACATCACAAGATGGCGATAAAGTTACTCAGCGAAAAAGGATTTCAGTTACCTGTTCATCAGGAATTAAATCACATAAATCACATATGCCTCCAGGCATTTGAAATAACATAGGGATATATCATCTCAAAAAAAGGAACAACAATGATGAGGACTCCTTCCTGAATAAACTAAGCGAAGACTAGCACTTCGCTATGTCTCGCCTTACCAGCATTTCTGGCCAGACTGACCTGGGCGGAAATCATTTAAACAATGCCACAAACAGAGACATGCGCAGAACACGCGAATCGAATACAACTCAGCTAAACTTACGAAACGAAGAATGTTCTACGATGTTCGACTAAAGACTCGAACCTTAAAAGGAAATGAATCTTGAAACATTGCGATTGCCAACTGTTTTCAAAGAACTGGCGATCTGAGCGCTCCATATATGGACATGACTCAAAATCGTTCACACAACTATCGGCAACTATACTATCAAGATAAGACAACTTCTTGACGACAGCTAACAAGATTAGACGACTGTACAAATAGAAGTGACTACAAATCCATGAGTTACTTCCCATGCATTACAAAATTAACTATAGTCAAAATGCATGGTCAGAATAAGTTGCGACAAGTTTAGCGCAACAGTTAGCCTTGATTCTTTCCATTTTACCCCCACTTTTTCCCCTCTCTCCCGTTTCAAGACGAGGTAACAAGTTTTTGTTTGTTTTTTTTTCTTCTGCCAACTTTTCCGGCTTTCGTCATAAAATATTGGGAAGGGAAACGCGAGCTGCGTGTTGTTGGGGGATAGGACTCAATACGCTTGTCTTTGAAGAATCAAATCTTGGGCCAATCGTGGACTGTTAGGCTAGTAAATGGTGCATAATTTCAAACATTTGGAGTTATTTATAGTTACAACCTCCACTAAATAATAGGGCGGGTGTGTATACGATTTGGGGAAGAGTAATTTTTTTCAAACGATAATAGTAGAGAAAATTCAAATACTTTGTCCAAATCTTAGCAGACGTTTTGCCTTTTGCCCTTGGCAATTTTCAAATATAGTAAGAGTTGGTTATAGGCGGAAAATGTACGTTACTAGGTTCTGACTGGGGGGATTTGAGCGGGGGGGGTTACACGGAGTTAGTTTTACTACAGATCTCCCCTGTTAAAAAGCCTGCACCATTAGTGCAGCTTTATTTTCCGTGTTAACAACCCCGATCAAATTAACTCAACTAGGCTTTATGAGTATCTTAGGTTTCTGCAGGTGGGTGCCTACTCAAAAAATCTGCCCCAACGTTCTGCGAACCCGGAATATACTCAATGGTAAACGAGTAAGGTTGGATGATCAAAGACCACCTTAACAAACGGGCATTACCATGTTTTGCCTGGGCCAGAAATACCAGTGGCTAATGATCGCTTTGCACCACGAATGGTCTACCATACAGATAGATCTGGAATTTCTTGATTGCCCAGACTAAAGCCAAACATTCTTTTTCAATAGTTTAGTAGTTTGGTTCCGCTCTGTTTAACTTGCGGCTGGCATAAGGAACTGGGCTCAATTCCCCGTGTGGTGAAAAGGACCGTTGCAACAATGTGGCTCCCAATCCCACATTACTAGCGTCCGTTCTCACCACGAATTCCTGACTCAAATCAGGTAATTTCAATATAGGCTTACTGGTGAGTTTTTCCTTTAACTCATTATATGCCAACTCGCACTCTGCTGACCATTCTATTTTATCTGGTTTTCCTTTACGAGTTAAATCCGTCAGAGGAGCACACGCAAAGTTAAATATTTTAATGTACTTTTGGTAAAACCCACAAAGTGAAACAGAGGATCTCACGTCCTTCTTAGTTTGGGGTCTGGGTGCTCTCTGCAATTTCTCCAGGTACAGTATGTCCCAAGAATTCTAATTCCTTGCATCCAATACAACATTTTGTTGGTCTAGCAGTTAAATTTGCTTCCCTGAGTCTATCAAATAGCATATTCAAAGAGTTAACGTGTTCTTCAAATGTTTTCGTAGCGATGAGGATATCATCCATAAAATTGGTAATACATGGGTTTCTCAGGGGATCCAATAGTTTTCTCATCATTCTGGAAAACACACTCGGGGCATTCTTCAAACCAAACGGCAACATATTGAATTCATAGTGCCCTTCCGAGGTGCTAAACGCCAGATAAGGTCGAATCTCAGGTTTCACGGAAATATGGTAATATCCCTTACTGAGATCTACTTTTTAAAAATATTTTGCCTTGTACAACCTGGCAATAGTTGGTTAGTATCAGGTAATGGATCCACCTGACTTTCTGTGACAGCATTCAGTTTCCTGTAATCTATGCACAGTCTATGTTCCCCAGAGGATTTCCTCAACAATACCACACTTGAGCTATAAGGAGATTCACTGAAAAATAAGCCCTTCTTGTAACAGATAATCTATCTCCTCTTTTAAAGCTTTTTCTTTTGCGAATGGGATAATATAGGCTCCCATACAGATGGGTGTTTTGTCTAGTAATTTCATGTCATATTCCAACAAGGTTGTGTGCCCCGGTCTGTCCCTTAACACGTCTGTATGATTTTCCATAACCTGTTAAATCTTCTCCCTCTGCCCTTTTGTCAATAGGTTTCTGATCTTTACCTGTGCAGGGGTTTCACAGAGTTTTAGGGGATATTCATAAGAGGTGAGAGGTTCATTCTTCATCTCAGTGGCTATGGCCAAGGTCATTAAATGTGCCCCTTCCAGGTTTTCTCTCTTAAGATATTTCTTAAAAAGTTCCACGTGATAGACTTTTTCCTTTCCTTTCTTATCTATCTTGTAATTAGTTCTAGATACCTTTTCTAAAACTGTATATGGACCTTGCCATCCAATTTGAAGTTTGTTGCTGCTTCCGGGTAATAGAAGTAGCACCTTCTCCCCCACAGCAAGCAACCTATCCTTCGCTTTCTTATTGTAATATGCAGCATGTTTCTTCCTGGCTTGTCTTAGGTTATCATTTGCGAGTTCCCAGCCAGTTTTTAAGCGAGTGATCAGCTCGTTCACATACTGATATGATGAGGTTACAGTCTCTTCTGCCTTCTCATCTGTCCACGTCTTCAATAAGACTTCCAATGGACCTTTGATTGGCCGGCCAAATAACAAGGTTGCCGGTGCCATTCCTGTTGAGCTATGTGGGACTTCCCGATAAGCAAACAAGGCAGAGGGTAAGTATTGATCCCACGTGTCAGGTTTTTCATTGGCCAGCTTTCGCAGGATGGAAATGAGTGTCCTGTTGAATCTTTCCACCTGCCCGTTCCCGTGGGGGTTATACGGAACACAGTGAAAGTGCTTGGCTTGAACGATCCTGAAAACTTCCTCAGTTAGCTTCCGCTTGAACTATGAGCCATTATCAGTCAAGATTTGGTGGGGAAAACCTAACCTCGTGAATATTGTAAGTAACGCCTCTGCCACATGTTTTGAATCGATTGGCGACAAGGCTACTGCCTCTCCCCACATAGAGCAAGTGTCCACCAGAGTAAAAATGTAACTGTTTCTCCTCTTAGTACGTGTGGAAGGTCCCACAATATTTATTGCAACTCTTTCAAAAGGGGTTCCCATGATTGGCATCTCCCCTAAAGTTGCAGGTGCAGTCCAATGCTTTGGACCTACCTTTTTGCATTCTGGGCAGGATTTGACATATCTTTTTATATCTTCCGTTATCCCTGGCCAGAAGTAATGACAAGCTATACGCTGTCCTGTGGCGCTGATCCCCATATGACCACTGAAGGGGATAGCATGTCCTAACTCCATCACCTTTTTCCTATATGAAGTTGGAAAAACCAGCTGTCCATGACCATTGGATCCAGTTCCAGCCTTCCTATACATTAGTTTGTTCTTCATATATAAAAATCTCCTTTGTTTGAAGGGGTATGGCATTTTGGGAGTTTCCTAAAACACGGCTTTAGTTACCTATCCTTAGCCTGCGCCTTCCTCATCTCCTCTGGATGAGTATTTATTGGGTTGTCTTCCTCCTTCTTTGATTGTGACCTGGTCTGTACTGTTGCCATGATCACTGGTCTTTTGGGATTTATCAAAAAAACACATATCTACACCCCAATATCAGGGGGTAGATTGGTTCGTTTATCACTGCTGCTCTAATCACTCCTTCCACATAGCGAGTTTTCACATTGATTCTTGCAATGGGAAGTGTCATGGTTGCTACTTCCTTGGTTGCCGCCAGTATTTCCACTGTTCCTGTGGTATATTGGTCAGGGTGCACCAGGTGAGATTTCACGACTGAGTCAAAATCCAGTCCAGTATCATAAAGGCACTTAATAGTGGCCGCATTACATACTACCTCTTCACATACAGGGGGATGATAAGGTTCCTGCTGTCCAGTAGGCTTTTTCTTTTGTCCCTTGTTTCCTGTTTTAAGGCATGCAGCGTGGAACGGAGGGGTATTTTTCTTCCTAGTCTTTTGTGTTATGGTTATTTAACCGACAAATTTTACAGTATTTTCCTTCTGGTCTGCAGGGTTTCTTTTCATTGAATTGCGGGTTTTTATCTCTAGGGTCAAATTTTTGCCTATCATAGTTTGGTTTACCTCTGTTACCTTGATCTCTACTGTCAAATTTATTCTGGTGTTGGGGGGCTTTATTATTTTCTACTTGTTTTCTTTTTGCTCCAGCTACTTCTGACTGGGCTGCCTGATACCTCTCAGCAACATTGAACACCTCACCCAACCTCTCTGCACCTTGTTCCATGAGAAATTTTCTCAGGTCTGGAGCCATGGACTCTCTCAATTACTCTATCATGATCATTTCCTTAAGATCTTGGGTTTTCCCCAGAGCAGTCCATTTCTCCAAGTAGGTTTCCAACCGGGCAGAGAATTGGTGGTAGGTCTCCCCAGACAGTAGTTTCGCATTTCTAAATCTCTTCCTGTAAAATTCCCCATTCTTCTCATACCTAATTAAAAGAGTCTGTTTTAAAATGTCATAGTCTTCCTGATCCTCTCTGCTCAACTTTGAGAACACTTCATAAGATGTTCCCCTAAGCCCTTGGGATAATTTCAAACTCCATTTTTCCCTCTCCAACCCATAATTAGTAGCTAGTCTTTCGTATCTACTGAGATAGAACTTAATATCGTCGTCCTTCTCCACAAAAGGGTCTAAATGGAAGTTCATGGCTAAATTAGAGGCTCCCTGACTGGCATTAGCATCAGAGGTAGATGGGCTGTTACCATTTTCTGGAGCATGGCCTTGAAGTTCCAGTTCTTTTAGTCTTACTTCATGCTCCCTTTGCAATCTTTGTTCTTCTTTTTCAGCCTCCATAAGCAATCTTTTTTCTTCCGAATCCCTTTGCAATCTTTTTTCTTCTTTTTCAACCTCCCATTTCTTTTCCTCTAACTGTAACCTTTTAATTTCAGCCTCTCTATCAGCCTCCAATTTCTTAGCCACCCTATCAGCCTCTAATTGTAATCTTTTAGTTTCCTTGTCAGCCTCTAATTGGAATCTTTTCTCTTCAGCTAATCTCCTATCTTCCCTCTCAATAAACTTGTCACATTCTGAAGTCACATACTGAATCAGAACTTGCCCCTCCATACCCATTTCCTTTGCAGTCTGCACAGCAGCAGATCTAAACTTGGCCAAGTCTGCCATCTGTTCTGTCATATACTTTATAAATCTTAATATATTAATTAACAAGTATGACTAAATTATCACAGGCAATAACATCTCATTCAAATTTCCACAAATAATTTCTTTTTGTTATTTTACCAATGGGGATTCCCTGGGTCTAATTAACAATACTAATGATAAAAATCCCGGACGAGCCGCTAATATATGTGGCGTGTGTGCCGGAGAGGTTATAGATGTTACCAAACTACGTGTAATCGGAGTGAGTTCAAGCTATGTAAGTCCCTGAGTCTATATGTTGATGATGATGTATTCCTAGGGTACCTATCCGCAACCTCTCGAAGATCTCACTCCGGGAAATATTTTATGCAATGTTTATGTGTTTTATATGGCTACGTGTCTAGGGTAATGCAAGTATAGTGATAAGTGCATAAAACAAACACAACTGTAACTCAATGAAATTGAATTAATAAAGACTGATATTTAGAAATTTATTTTACAATTTTAATTTCCTGTCCCCTCAAATCTTTTTGTGGCAGGAATGGTTGAAAATGAAGAAAACTGTATTTACATATAATAAATAAATAAGTAGGAATCTTTGTCCATATCTTGATAATAAACAAATGTCACTGTAGGTGCATAAGACAGACTGATGTAGTACTGTCTAAAAGTGAAAGTCAATGGTGGGAAGGACTATTTTTGTCATCATGCCCACAAATAAGAGAGTACACATGTGGAAATTGTTAATTTGAATAAGTTCTCAGAGCCCACGTAAAGGGACTTCACCTGATGTTTCTAGTTGACGTAGGTTTCAGTAGATAATATAAATGTCAGCATAAGGTCTTTCTTTGGCCATAAAATGCAGCATACAGTTTGTTGAGGCTTTCTCTTCCTCGACTTCTGTCTTCAATAGGTTTTCCTGTCACCAGCTGGTAACAGGCAATATAACCCGCAATCAAAGAAATATTTCACACAAAAGTAAGATTAACTGGCGATCAATGGCACAGGTGTAGATCGCTGTCGCCCAGACTGCAAAGGCATTAAGGTCATAACTGCTATGCGTCTGATCATAAACTGCTATGTTGAAATATTTTTCTCAAGTGGCAGCGTATTCTGGTAACGCATTAGTTTTATCCCCCCCCCTCTCCTAAACTATCGTTAACCAATAAAACGAGTCAAGCAAATTTGACTGTTCAAACACGCGTCCCCTAATATGTAACATTCGAAGATTTTCAAAATTGAGCATTCCTCAGTGTGTTTGTCAGTCGGTCTCAATTTTTAGTTTCTACAATATCTCGGTTATTATTGGGTCGATTTCAATTTTTAAAAGTGATTCTTAAACTGCCCTTTGGCCTCTATCACCCTATTTAGTTTTCATCTACTCTTCGTCATCGTTTTCATCTATGTACTTTTTCTCTATATTTATTCTGAACAAAATACTTTTCTATACGGCAAGATAATTTATTATAAGGTAATAGTATGGTATTTTAATAAACACTATTATCGCTATAATTCATCCCTCCATTTTATTTACCCTCTATATATGTTATCTAAGTTTCTCTCTCTCCCCTCTTTTTTGCACAAATTAGGTTTCAGTTTCAGTTTCAAAAGCATAAGTTAGCCTTGATTCTTTCCATTTTACCCCCACTTGTTCCCCCTCTCACCCGTTTCAAGACGAGGTAACAAGGTTTTTTTTTTCTTCTGCCAACTTTTCCGGCTTTCATCATAAATTACTGGGAAGGGAAACGCGAGCTGTGTGTTGTTAGGGGGATGGGACTCAAACGCTTGTCTTTGAAGATTCAAATCTTGGGCCAATCGTGGACTGTTAGGCTAGTAAATGGTGCATAATTTCAAACATTTGGAGTTATTTATAGCTACAACCTCCACTAAATAATAGGGCGGGTGTGTATACGATTTGGGGAAGAGTAATGTTTTTCAAACGATAATAGTAGAGAAAATTCAAATACTGTGTCCAAAACTTAGCAGACGTTTTGCCTTTTGCCCTTGGCAATTTTCAAATATAGTAAGAGTTGGTTATCGGCGGAAAATGTACGTTACTAGGTTCTGAATGGGGGAATTTGAGCAAGAAGGAGGGGGAAGGGGGGGGGAAGGGTTACACGTTGTTAGTTTTACTACAATAATTCAGAAGCTTGCAGTTGACCGTCCCTTCCATTACCTCTCCCAGGCAGCCAAACAGGAAGACGGGATGGCTGCTACATTTGTCAACCTTTGATTTCCCCTCCCTTGCAACTGGTATCACCTCTGCCCCTCTCCACTCTCCTGGGAAGACCCTCCGTGTCCACGACCCACCGAAGATATTTAATATTCTGGCCCCTCCGCGAGGTCCTAGACGCTGGATCACTCCACTTGTGACTCCGTCCGGCCCAGATGCCCTATTCCTAAGATTCTGGATTGCTATTTTCAGTTCTGTCCTTTGAAAGAGTGAGGTCATTAAGTCCAGGCATGGCCGCCGTACTCGGAGAAGGCCCTTTGTCTCCCACCTCACTTCTGCAGCCCTTGCTCCCGTCATCCCGACCATACTTTCCTCCGCGCAGAAGTCTGCCAGAACGCTTGCAGCCCGTGAGCCAGCGTCAAACTTTCCATTCTTTTCAACAACAATGATGCCTCCGCGGGTTCCGCTCTCTTCACCAAGACACCCAACCATTTGCCATTCCTTTGTGGTATCCCTTTCCACGTCAAGTGATGCAATCCCTTCTCTCCAGCTGGATCCGACGCAGCCTAGTCCCTGTCCTCTGAACATAGCTTGTTGTTTGTTGTGTTCAATGAAGTTGGTTTCAGTTCGATTATTTCCCATTCCGGATCTTGCAGCGGATGCCCGATCACGAATCTCTTGGAGACTTATGTTCCAGAAGAGCCTGCAATCATGCCCTCTGGCTCTGGGTACACTCCCGCTGGCAGCCTCCAAGTCTGTGTTTGTTAGTATCTTTGCACTTTCCCTCACATTTGTTTTCTCAAAGTGTGCCTCTAGCCTTTCCTCCATGAGGGATTGGCAGGCACCTCAGTCTGCCCGTCTGCAGCTCCAACTGGCAATTTTTTGTCTCTCCTCTGTGCTACAGGTCCCTCTCATTGTGAGGATGATAGGTCCATGGTCATTCGTTGTTTGGCCACTGCTCTCTTTGTCCAGCTTTTAGGTTTTCTGGCTAGTTCCCTTCTTTGATGCCTTAGCCTTCTAGAAATACAAGAGCAGAGTCAGGTACCCATTTATATATGGGACGACAGGAGCGTGAAATAGTGAAAGAGATGAAAACTCTGACAAGATCAGAATGTTTAATTATATAAAGACGCATAACCTTCCTAAAAGTCAAATGAAGAGGAAGACATAATGCAAATAGGCAACATGGTGACCAGCAAAAAACAGAGATAACATCACAACCTTTCTGCTTTACCTAAATTATGTTTATATGCTTCATTTTTGACGTCATTATTAATCATTATAATTATTGTCTTTACACAACTGTACTAAACTACAACGGATTCCCGACCTTTATTCTCTAGTTGGAAAGTCTATTAACGTTTCGTTACAAATATAATTGTCTTCAACATATTTTGTTGGATATACAGAAAAATATCAATTAATGGGGAATCGCTGGTGCTGTCTAAATTTAGGTTGTGATGTCAGCTTATAAACCTGGGATTACTGAAACCTTGCTGTCTGTATATATACTGGAACAGCCGAAATTAATGTTCAGTAATTAAACAGAAGAGAGAGGGTTAGACGGCAAAACGTATACAGAAGAGAACCAGAGATATAATTGAAAAAGATGAGAGAGATGTTGAAATATCTTGAGCTGATGTTCTGCGACAGGAGAACTTGGTGCCAGTTTGTTGACGACAAATGTTCTTTGGTGAGCTGAACGGTAATGAAAGAATAGGTAAAATAGTTGTGTACGGGAATACATGTTTTCCAGCAACACATTTCACATCTCTAATTTAATGAGAAGAAAGACATCTTATGTTGTCAATGTGGGACGTCCAATGTATTTAGCAAGGACGGGTACAGCTGTGTACTTCTTTAGTCAGTCATGTGACCATTGATTGTTATCAGATCCTTGTCATTTATCAATCTTCAACTCTTCAAATAACCATGACCTACACACTTATCGATTCTGTCATTTTCCCATTGTCTTTTCCCTGTGAATTTTTAGACACACTTGAAGTGATCTGTGATCAAGCATTTTCATTTTGTCGTGCATCTTATTATGGTTATGTGATAGAAGAGCCAGGTCATTAGCGAAATCTAGATCGCCAAGCGGTTTAGTATGTCCACTGTACTCTATTTCTGTTGGAAGTCAATGTTTATTATTTCCTTTCGTCCATGTTGTTTCTTTTGAAGTTGTTTTTTTTTTTAAATTAAACAGGATGGGGTAACCGGCCCCATGCCTCCTTAGTGGCTGTTTACGACTTGTATTGTTGGTTACACTGTTACTATTCTTTGCTCCCTTTGCTAATTACTCATTCTCATGTCCATTGCTTTATTTGCATTTATGTGTAAACTGTCTTACCAATTGATACAGTTAGTCTATAAGATTAAATACTAGACCTTCACAACTATTCATTGATACAGTTAGTCCATATAGTTAACTACCAGTCCTTCACAACAATTCATTGATACAGTTAGTCTATATAGTTAACTACCAGTCCTTCACAACTATTCATTGATACAGTTAGTCCATAACCTTCACAACTATTCATTGATACAGTTAGTCCATAAGATTAAATACTAGACCTTCACAAATATTCTTAATTGTTCAACAAAATATATGTTTCTTTCATAATCATTTTCCTTTGCGTTCTTTACGGAGCGTGTCGCAAGCAAAGTAGATTGTCCTCAGGAAGCCTGCACCAGGCAGTCACGTGCTCTTCCATCTGTAGTTTATATTACAATTACTTTGATATGCTGAGATTGCCAGCCCCTTGCACAACCTCGTATTAGTGGCCTAGTACGACATGTCTGAGGGTACAGTAGTCCTGTTTTGTCTTTGTCTCTTCAGCTACACCCGAGAACTACACTAAGCCTCTTCCATTCAGTCTTTGTTAATACATTAAATTCTTATATCACACTTTCTTGTCTAATAACTTTTTTAGAGCGGTCTTCTTGTGGCGAGGTGCAATTCGTTCAGCCACAGACAGAAACTCTTTATTTATATCTGGATGCAATCGCCAGTGAAATGTAAATACCGTCTGTGCCAGAACCCTCATGCACCATTGACAATCACCAGAGTCTGAATTGGACTACTAGTGTTTAATTATTAGATATACTGATGAAGCACTGAAATAGGACTGCTACCGTAATATACGTCACAACATCAAACTACCCAGAGAATCAAGTTTACTGTAAATCAATGATCGTCAGATTATGACATACACTTCTCACTGTTTAATTTTACTCTTATTTCTGTCTCTTGTAGTTCTCAGGTGGTCGGTGATTAGACAAAGAAATAATAAGACTACTGTTCCGTCAAGCATGTCGTACAAGTCGACTTACATAATGTTGTGTATGAGACTGGATACCTTAACACTAACAAAGGGCCACAGAAACCATCACCTCAACAGCATGTGAATGCCCGGTGCAGGAGGTTTCCTGTAAGGGAGCCCCAGGTGAAGTAGTGGCTTCATGCTCCATAAGGAGCGGAAAGCAAAATAATGATGATGACAAGCAGTGGCGTATCTATATTTTGACAGTTTTAACGCTTGAAACCTTGGAAGGGGACCTTTTAACTAAAGTTGGGGGATGGGAAAGAAACGTATTTTAGAGAAAACTGGAAACTTCATTAACATAAAAGCAAATAAAAAAGACATAATCTGTTTATTAGTCGTGTTCTAGTAAATGACTGATATTATTTGACTAACTTTACTTTTTTTCTACATATGTACCCTGAAGCTTAAGCGTTATTAGCTTCATAGTAGATCCGTCCAGATGATTTTTGTATTGAGCCTTGATCTCTGAAACATTTAAAACAAACATGTCTTGTATGTGGCTGTGAGTCGCCGATTTATTTCATTCAACAAATTTCAAATACAGGAAATCAACGAGAACCGTCGGGTTAACTCTTTCTGTACCCGGCGATTTTTAGACTTTAACCCACGCTCCATAATGGATACCACATTTTCAAAAATGTGATGTTCTTAAAACACGTAGTAAACATTTAGATATGCATGAAAATATTAAATAATTCATTAAAAATCTTCGTAGATTGCTTAACAAATATTTTGACATGTTGTAAGACTAATATTCAATAATTAACTTTGTTCTATACCGTTTAAAGTGTAGACGAGAAAAATTTACTAAAGCAAAAAAAAAAAAAAAACGTACTGGGCGGCTCATTGAAAAAATAATGTTCCATATTCTAGTTGCGCCGTCCGACTCATGGCGTAGCTCAAAAAGAAAAAAAAATTTGACCGAGTACGCACGTAACTGGTCTAAACAGGAAAAAACAAAGTGAGAAATCTAATCACAACTTCTGGATTGTACAAGGTGGTCATAAAGTTTTTCCCTGATTTCAAATTTTTTTTGCAAAAAAAGTATCATGCACGGAAACATTTGGTTTTTGGAAATTGCACCAAAGAGCATTAATTTTTTTGCTACCTTTATAGGTTGCGCACAAATCATCTTTTTCAACATGGCGTCAATGAAGGAGAAAGCGCAGTGTGTTTTATGGTATCACGAAAGTAAATAGCCGTTGACAGTGCAAAGAAAGTTTAGAAGGGAGTATGGACGAGATCCTGCAGATGTTAAAATCATCAAAGCTTGGTATATAAAGTTTACGGATACTGGCAGCGTCGGTGACATGCCCAGAGCAGGTAGACCTCGTGTGAGTGAAGAAACTTTGGACGCAGTGCGCACGGCGTTTCAACGCAGTCCTCAGAAATCAACCTATCGTGCCTCAAGAGAACTTGCAATCCCTCAAAGCACAGTACAGTATTGAAAATCCTACACAAACGGCTTCAACTCTATGCATACAAGGTACAAATCGTTCAAGCTTTGCGGTCAAACGATTTTCCTCGACGTGTTGCATTTGCTAAAGAGATTTTGCAACGAATTGATGAAAATAATGATTATCTTACACGAATCGCTTTGTCTGATGAAGCTACATTTCACGTTTCTGGAATGTTGAAATATACAAATAGCATTAAAAAAACTGTTTTAGTTCTGGAATAATTTCCAAAAAACCAAGTGTCTCTGCACAGAATACTTTTTTTTTAAAATTTTTGAAATCAGGGAAAGACTTTATGACCACCCTGTATAATTATTTCTTTAGCGTAGAAATCTGCCTCATTTTATCTATTCGCACCTTGTCCGACCTAGACACAAAATCCGTTGATTGGATTCAGAAATCAAGTGTAAGAACAAAGACCAGCGTCTAACAACGAAGAGTCATAACATTTGGAGTAAGACAATAATACAAGCGAACCCCCCTTTACTGTAGGTTAGGTTCTAAGCCCTTGACACAAATCACTGAAAAGCTTTTTTTTTTCCTTTTGCAAATGCAAAGCCATGCCTAATAACATTTTACACTATCATATATTAAGTTAGCTATTGAATTACATTTGTAATAAACAGGGAGGCTATTTATTGCATAGTTTTTCGGGGCTCTAAGATTTTCTAAACGATAGATCATCATCGGTTTTAACAGTCACCAGCTGCATCAACCCCTAACAAGAGAGTTAGCCTGTCCTTTGGAGCTTTGAAACCAGGCATTGATTTCTCCTCCTTAGCAATACAAGTTCTTGAACGCATCTTCTTTAAAAACAGGCCGTTTTGTCTCTGCTGAAAATCTACTGCTTAGTATATCCACCTATGTTAATAATTGTACTTACTGTTAAGCGTGCCAAGCTTAGCTTTCGACCTATCTCAGCATTCGTTAAACCTTGGTCACTTACATTTCTAACATTTACATTTAAAGTAAGAGGTTTATGACTCCTCTTCTGCTCACTAGTAAACTTGGATGCTATTATAATTTAAGTAAAAATTCACTTTTGTATACAATATATGTTTAAGACGTTAGAGAACCCTGAGAGATGTAGAACGATCAAACGGCATGATCAGACTGACTGAATGACATCAACTTGGCATCAGACTCCGATTTCAGAGATTTGTATTGGTGATCACGGGTTGGCCGAAAAGCGCAATAAGAGCAAAGAAAGTGTCGATAAAATAGAAAAGGGTTTTAATTAAGAAGCGCCGTATCCAACGAAGCGCTTTAAAGCGCAGGGCCGTAAAGTTGAGTTCGTCAGTATATAGTATAACCACTACTATTATTTTATCGTGTGGACATTATCATTAACGATTCAGAAGACGAAATATATAATCAAATTGAACGACGCGATCTAAATGAGGTGCTTTTTGCTGATGACCAGTACAAATATTTATAGAGACAGCGTGAAATCTTCTTAACATCAGCTGCTTAGAACATGTCATGAAAATCGACACAGAACAACCTCACATGTTAACAAGAAGTAAAGCGTCAAGAAAGAGATAGATAGAGAGAGAGAGAGAGAGAGAGAGAGAGAGAGAGAGAGAGAGAGAGAGAGAGAGAGAGAGAGAGAGAGAGAGAGAAAGAACAAACGAACGAACTTTAGTTTCAAATTGTTAAGAATTGGGAGTGCAGGGACGTCTAACTATCTGCCCACAACCATAGAGCACAAACCAAAGTTAACAAAATTAAAATAAACAAGCAGAAGTTTTTAAATACACTATGAGTCTGTTCACCAGGCAGAAGAAAGACAAACAGACTGAACGCAGTGTTCTACAAACCAACAAAGACCTTAATATACTGACCTCAATTTTTAAATTAACATCATTACACTTTAACTCCACAAGAAGCAAAGGCCTTCGACAATCTTATGCCAAGTTCTTCTGGCACATGACATCATGTCAAGGTTTTCCATGTTATCCTCACCATTTCCATGTCTATCATCAGTACTTTTCTCCCGTGTGTGTTTCGTTTGAATCTACACTGTCTACCTCGAAATTTAATAACATGGACTAGATGATAATGCCATCAACTTACTTCTTCAGTGTGTGACCTATTTATCGCCAGCGTCGTCTTCTCATATCTTATTTCAATGATTATTGTCATCAGTTTCCCATTAGTGACTGTGACGTATAATGGAAATATAGCCTAAAGTATCTGATAACACTGACTAACAAAAAAAAACTTTTTTTTTCTTTCTCTAACATTTCTATGTTTTTCTGGTCAATTTTAATGCGCTGTTTTTAAATCTGCAAACCGTTTTTCTCTATCAGGTCGGGATCTCTAGAAATACGCAATTGAAGTTTTTTAACAACGCATACAGTATTACAACATCATTCGTACAAGAAGTATAACAGTTATGTAGGCTTGAATTTCTTTGCAGTCGACTTTCGTCGGGGAATGGCATGGCGTACATCGCGATGAAGCATCCAACAATAATCGGCAAGCATGGTCACACTCCACCGTCCTTGATAACGTGACTCCATTACGGCGATATCTTGATGGAATCGTTCTCCATGTTCATCGCTGACTTCGCCAAGGTTGTCAGGGAAAAAGTCAAGATGTGAATCGAGCAAATGGATTTTGAGGGACATGTTACAGCCCATAATTCTGTATGCATCTATGCACTGCTTAACAATATGCAACATAGTCAACAGATTTGTGATTTCCCAGAAAGTTATCGACGATCGATTTGAATGCCATCCATGCGCGAAGTTCACTACCATGTAACAAGTTCTCGAATTGTTTGTCTGCAATAACTTTCCTAATCTGAGGTCCTACAAAGATACCTTCCTTTATCTTTGCATCGCTAAATTGCGGAAACTTTTCTCGAAGATAAGTGAAAGCTTTGCTCGTTTTATCTAACGCTTTTACAAAATTCTTCATGAGCCCCAACTTTATATGTAACAGTGGTAAAATGAAGCTGTCTTTGTTAACTAATGGCTCGTGTATTACATTTTTATGCCCGAGCTGCATACGATCCCGGATAGGCCACACCTTTCTTGCATAATGTTCCTGTCTGTTGCGGCTGTCCCATTCACATCGGAAGCAACAAAATTTAGTATACCCAGTCTGCATGCCCGTGAGAATGCAATGACCTTAGGTCTCCACAAATCCGCCATTGGTAGTCATTGTACTTTATTTTTTCCAAACGTATAGCCATATTGTCATAAGTTTCTTTCATATGAACAGAGTAGGTGACTGGAATTGATGAAAATAAGTTTCTGTTATGCAATAACACAGCTTTTAGACTAGTCTTGGAAGAATCGATGAAAAGTCGCCATTCGTTGACTATGTGCTTATGACCGAGGTGCACCATTAGACCGTTTACATCTTTGCAATAGCAAATGTCATCATCCATCTCAAAGTATTGAACAAGTTCTCTGTGTCTATGACGAAATTTAGATATCGGAATATTGGGCGCTAAAAGATTCCATTCTTTGAGTCGCGAACCGAGTAATTCCGCTTGTCCTTTGGTAAGAGCGAGATCACGTATTAGATCTGAAAGTCCTGAATGGTTAATTAAGTAAACACTATCATTCACCGGTATGTAATCTGAGTCAGAATTAGTTTCTAATGCAGGTAAACTATCACTTTCTGATGGTTCATTCACGTCCAACGGATTATGTTCTGGTGGTACTTGGATCGGACACGTGATTGGATCATGAGGCACTGGTTTCGAAACCAATTCAATATTTGAATAAACCACAGACTTTCTAGTTTTAAAAGTGAAACCATGGATATTTGTCAAGCAGAAGTACAATCAGTAGTGTGATTTGTATGTTCACGCCATATTACTGGCACTCCAAAAGGCATCGACTTATGCTTCAGCGATTTTCGTAACCAACCTGCCAATGTATCGAACAAACTGCATTTGGCTACCAAGATTTATTTGCATCATCAACTTTCGAATCGAAATAAAGTTCATATGCTTTCTTTAGTAATGGTGTAAAGTTTTTCTGGTCAACACGATCGGTAAAATATCTGCACACGTAACAGAACAGATCAGCCGAATTTCTACAACTTCTAGAAGCCATATTTTGCTCAGAATTATTTCAAAATACAGTAACTATTTGAAAGATCGCGTAACATATGTCATGCACCTTTTAGCAGTATAAAAAGTAGAATTATGTTGCTTTTTATTAATTTTTAATAAGTTATATAGTAAAAATGAAACGGAGCAAATAACGGTTTCCCAAAAATATATTTATTCACAAATATCTTAAGAACCCGACGTGATAGAGATAAACGGATTTCAGATTTGAAATCAGCGCAAGAAACTGACCTAAGAACACTTATTCTTATATAAGAAAGAAAAATGTTGTTTGTCAGTGTAATCTTTGGAGACCTAGCGTGCGTTCTATGATTTGCTAACAAAACCACGCATTTTTCTGCCTGTCTTACTCACTCAAGCGTATTCTTCACTCATGCCTCTTTTCCTTGAACATAAACGAAGTTGTATACCAACTTTCGCTACCTGCCAGTCATAACAGGGAGCGAATCAGGTTTATTTATCAAGTTTCTCACGCGAGCTATCTGTCAATCATCGGACACCTGACAAACCGCACGTGGAAAACACCGGACCTTTTTGAAGTAGACGCCTGGGGCAACAATATTTCCCCGAGTACCCTTTGATGTTCGTGCACAGATTGAAAACCCGAGCTTTGATCTTAAGATACGGGCAAAATCTCCGAGACCTCGTTACACGGTTTTAAGTCTCTGATGTCGATTAGCAACGCCCGACAGAGCGACCGTTAAAAGTTTCATCTGAGGGACTCATGCTTTTGTGTCTCTGCAACGCACTATAGAGTGAAAAGTAGCATCCTCTAGAGATCAGATAAACATTATGATATATAAACTGTGTCGTCCGAAATCAGCTATTAGTTGTCACTCAGAACTTTTCGGATAGTCTAAACACGTAGTCTAGATCCATTGTGGAAGATGTGTTAAAAGTATTCGTGGTGATTGTCATTCTGATGTTCTGGTAATAGAAATTAGTGTTTACATGGTTAACATTGTTAAGATTGTAGAATTATAATTCACTGTGATTTTCTAGTGTTAGAACTAGCGAAATAAATAACGCGTAGCTATTTTATACCAGTTGTTCAGTAAAATGTTAATTTTACCACCCGCTTTTAGTTGACTGATATTATATGCTAGGCGCGACTGATAGTGGAGAAAAGTAGAATTCACGTTATATTTCATTTTGTGTAATTATAGTAAGTGTCTATTATTTAATAACCTACGGTGACCAACAGACGCCGACAATTTAATAGCTAATAACGACAGGCGATATTTATGTAAGTGCGCGTAGGAACAATTAAATAATAATTGACATTTGTACACTGATCGTTAATGGGGCGTAAGGGGCGGGGGAGGGATGCATACCTTCATCCGACCTGAAATCGGCATGATAGCAAAAAAGCTGACCGTTTAGGTGTAAAGAATGGTGCCTTTTAACTTTAATCAGGACTGAGGGAAAGGATAAGAGATCGTCTTTTCCCCGTCCGTGTTGTGGTAAAGTGGGATAATATAAATATTTATAGGGGACTTAGTGTACTGACTGAGATCAGCTGTGAAGGTATCTGTATCTAATAGGTGTAGTGTTTTACAGATAACCTTACTTTCTGCCACATATGTATACCTCAGTCAGAATTATTCTGGAATATTGTGATGACTACGTTATATGTCTAGGGTATGTATATGATGAAGTGTAAGTCACAACAACTACAGACAGATAAACAATTTAATTTATTCCACCACACTTGACAACACTGTGACACTCACATACATGGAACATTCTATGAGACTATCTTAAACGAGTCAGTTTGAAAAGTCAAATATATATATATATGTATTAATTTCTTTACATAGAGATATCCTGATTCAACTACACAGTGAACCAGGAATCACAATCAATATTCTTACAAGTAGTAGGTACACAGTTTATCAATTTACTCTTGTTATTGACATATTTTATTATTCTTATCTTATGTGTGTAAGTTGTGAAGTAGTAATATGAGTTAATACTGGTTTTGTTTTTCAAGCTAGAGTGTTGTTTGTCATCATGACTTCAAGTGTCTTATCATTGGGAAAAGTTCACAGTTCCTGTCAATTTAAACAGTTTATATTCCCTCTTTATTTACTGTCAATTTTAGAGGGGGGCACATAATGTTGAGCTCCATGGCCACACTTTCTTAACTTTCGTGATGACTGCAGTAAAAGACTCCTCTGCTCGATTACTTCAATGAGTTCTGGAGCCACCTCACTGGTCGCTATCTGGACCCAGTAGTATGCTGTCAGCCTCAGGATTCAGTAATTCAGGCCAAATGCTGCCTCAATGACTTTTGACCACCGTCCCTGAAACAAGAAGGTTGTACCTCCTATTTCAAAACTAAGTCATAATCCATTTCCACAATGAGCACAATACATAACAAACACTTGTGTTCAGTGCTGTAGGCCACTGCTAGCTTCATCTGAAACAAATTACACCAGTATACTCCTTCCTAATGGTTATTACGCCTCTGCCTTTCCAGCATTATTTCTTCCTAGTCCATAAGATAGGTGTCAGTGTACTGTTTGGCAATCCCATGCAGTTTTACTTTTTTCCGACACCTCCTATTCAGGTTGGAGCAATATTTAGGCTTTTCTCAAGTTGGCCACTGAACTACACACATATATATAGACATAAATCATCAATTCACATTCAATTTTCATTAAAAAGATAACAAATATTTCAGCTTACCACAATTCAATGGAAATAATAAACAGTTTCGTTGACTGGCAATGAATAGGCACAAATTCCGATCTGCCTCTTGTCCCAGGCTTTTATTTTAGAAAAAATTATGCACTGGTGCTCAACGCACTGTTCTTAGTAGGTTTATTACAAGATGTGGCAAGGAACAGACGCTCTGAACTGACTATATTGGCAGATCTAACCAATCATGCCATGTCTACACATCTTTTCAAAAAAGTACCCCTTCTATTCGTTTCCCATAACAACAGAAAACTAGTATTTGCAGTCCAACTAATCGTGTTTAGTCTTACATCTCATTCCCGCCAATCAAATAGGAGTTAACATGGTAGGCTATTTCCGTAACGTAATGTTTTTCAAACACGTTATAAAAAAAATTTTATGAGCAGAAATGATTTTATGCTGTCAGGCACCCCCACTATTGTATTTTGGCCATAATTTTTTTTATTAACAGACTAAAGGCGTAACACATAACATATTCTTGGCTAGCAAGTCCTGCCGTACAATAATATATAAGTTAAAGCGAGCTACATGGTGGCGTTCAAAATATGTGTTTTCCAAAGATAGTCGTATATTTGTTTTTTACCACGCGTTCACTTCTTTGTCATAGGGTGTCTTCTGTACTTTCAGGAGCTTAGATGTAAATCAGTAGAATTTCATATTTCCTAATAAGCATTTTTCATGTTTTTAAACCTGATTCTTGTAGTAGTAGTAGTGTTTTTCTGACACTGTTTATTTGAAAAAAAGTTAGTGCTGGCCTTACACGTGGGATTGGCGTTACTATTAATCGCGCGACGCGTGTAGTGTTGCATGCTTCCTGCCTTCAGTCGTCCCTCTCTCTCTCCTACTTTCATCTGTCTTTTAGTTACGCCGTGTATAAAATGGAATGAATGAAATATTAAATCTAGGTCATTGATCAGCTTGCGTATCTCAAGGTTTTTCTTAGAAAGGCAGTACACGTTTCATTGAAGAAAGCGTGTAGTGATACAGTAGGCTTTTACTATCAACGTGAAAGCGTTACAATTTGCAGACGAAGTAGAAAACAAGGGGGATTTCGAGTACAGTCATTGTGACAGCACTGTTCTTTACCATTCTTCTTTCCTTTTATTAAATTTATTTGTTAGGCTTTGCATTTACGTTTTAATTTATATATGTGGATTATAATTTCTCACGACAATCCTCCCCACTTAAAACAGACGTTATATGTCAGTCTATAATTCTATATACACATAGAGAAATTTCTTATTATTCCTGGGTTTTAGGGTGATTCTCATCACACGGATGGCGGCTTAAAAAATCCGCTCCCAGATTTGTTTTTCCACTTATATACTCTATGCTAAACTCAAATGGCTGCATCAATAAAGACCAACGGAGTAATCTCGAGTTCTCATGCCTAGCCTGTGCTAGAAACGATAAAGGTTTGTGATCCGTTTGCAACTTAAATGCCTTCCCATACAGATAAATATTGAATTTCTTTATTGCCCATATTACTGCAAGACATTCTTTTTCGCTAGTTGAGTAGTTGATTTCAGCTTTATTCAACTTTCTGCTAGCATATGCCACTGGGCTTAATTCCCCATCTAATGCATCTGATCTCTGTAGCAGAGTTGACCTAACCCAATATTACTGGCATCCGTCCTTACAATGAATTCTTGACTTAAGTCAGGTAATTTCAAAATAGGTTTGCTTGTTAGCTTTTCCTTCAATTCCTGGTAAGCCATTTCACATTGTGGTGTCCATGTAATTCGGTCTGGATTTCCCTTACGTGTCAAATCAGTTAACGGTGCACATATGGAATTAAAGTTTTTGATATACTTTTGGTAGAAACCACATAATGAGACAAAGGATCTCACGTCTTTCTTGGTTTGTGGTCTCGGGGCTTTCTTTAGTTTCTCTAAATTCTTTGGGTCAGGGGTCATGTTTCCCTGATAGACTGTGTGTCCCAAAAATTCCAATTCTTTACATCCAACGCAACATTTGGTTGGTCGGGCTGTTAAATTCCCTTCCTAAGTCGATTAAACAGCATGTTCAGAGAGTCAATGTGTTCCTCAAATGTTTCTGTTGCTATAAGGATATCATCCATGAAATTTGTGATACATGGATTATTCAGAGGGTCCAATAATTTTCTCATCATCCTAGAGAAGACACTAGGCGCATTCTTCAATCCAAATGGCAATCTATTAAACTCATAGTGTCCTTCTGAGGTACTAAAAGCTAGGTATGGTCTAACCTCAGGCTTTACTGGAATCTGATAGTATCCTTTACTCAGATCCACTTTTGAGAAATATTTAGCTTTATTTAGTCTGGCAAACAGCTGAATTGTATCCGGCAATGGATCCACCTGTCCTTCTGTAATAGCATTCAGTCTCCTGTAATCTATACAGAGTCTATGTTCTCCAGAGGTCTTCCTTAAGAGTACAACACCGGAACTATACGAAGATTCACTGTGTGAAATAATTCCTTCCTTCAACAAATAGTCTATCTCTTCCTTCAAAGCTTTCTCCTTAGCAAAAGGAATCGAATATGGTTTCATACAGACAGGTGTGGGGTCTATCAGTTTCATATCATATTCCAATAAGTTTGTATGCCCAGGTCGGTCGGTTAACACCTCTGTATGAGTATCTAGAACCTGTTGCACTCTCTCTTTCTGAGTTTTCGTTAAATGTGTACAGATTTTCACCTGTGCCGCTGTCTCACAGGGGTGTAATGGATATTCAAATGATGAAAGTGGTTCCTTTTTCATCTCCATGGCGATAGCCAAGGTCAACAAATGTGTCTCTTCCTGATGTTCTCTTTCCAACTATTTCTTCAGGAGATTCACATGATAGATTTTTTCTTTCCCCTTCTTATCTATCTTATAATTTGTTCTAGACACCTTCTCTAGAACTGTATATGGACCTTGCCATCCAATCTGTAACTTATTCTGACTCCCGGGGAGAAGAAGCAGTACCTTCTCTCCCACAGCCAAATCTCTGTCTTTCGCCTTCCTGTTATAATAGGCAGCATGTTTCTTCCTGGCTTGTTTCAAATTTTCATTGGCAAGTTTCCAGCCAGTTTTTAAACGAGTGGTCAGCTCATTCACATATTGGTATGAGGATGTGATATTTTCCTCTGCTTTTTCATCAGTCCATGTTCTTAACAGAGTTACATGTGGACCTTTAATTTTGTGGACCTATTTGTATATGCACCGGTATGGTCTCTTCCACTCGAAGCTCTATAGTGATGATTTTTCTTCCCAGAATTATCAGTCACAAAACGACCGCTACCAATTCTTCTCTTGGGGCTGTCTCCCCACTTAAGATTCTTGATGAGAGATTTCCTCTCTACATCTTCTTCCTCCAGTTTGTTTAAGTCCGATTGAGGGATTTTCGGCTTATCCTGGGGTAAGACATCTTTTTGCACTCTCCGCATAGTGGCCATTGTAAAACAGTTAAGTGAAGCTTGTCCGTGAAAAGGGGCTTCCCATTCCGTTTGGTCCACTTTATCAAATTTATTTTTCCTTCTATTGTCAGGCCTACGGTTGCCCCATGGCGTGTCCAGGTCCTGATCAATGTTCCCACTTGTGGGTGTTCCCTCATGTGCTATGCTACACCTTTCTACAAAATTCTCAATGTCCCATCTTGCCTTGGGCCAATAATAATTGTGAGCCACCTTTTGGATGATGGTACCTATTTTCTCGTGGTCCCCATTTGGTTTCACATGTAGGCTCCTTATTAAGTCTGCCCTATATCTTTTAGGAAGTACCAGCTGTCCCTGACCTTTGGATCTAGCTCCAGTCTTCCTATACATCAACTTGTTTTTCATGTAAAAATCTCCCTTGCCTGGAGTTGTATGACAAGTTGACAATTGCCTGAAACAAGGCTTGAGGGTCTTGTCCCCAGCCTGTGCCTTCCTCATCTCTTCTGGAGTGGTATCTAACAGAATATCCTCCTCCTGTCTTGAGGTCGACCTGACCTAAAGGGTGGCCATATATACAGGTTTCCTTCTACAATGGTCAGTGTCATGATTGTTCATCTTACAATTCTTACACCACCTTTTTCCTTGGTTGAAAGATTTTCTTTCATCATATTTCCTTTCATCGAATTGTGGGATTTTATTTTTATTGTCATACCGTGGCCTATCAAATTGGTGCTTACCTTTGTTTTGATCTCTAGGATCAAATTTATTAAAGTTCTGTGGTGCCTTAAAATTATCTATCTGTTTCTTTTTATTACCTGATACCTCTGCCTGAGCTGCTTCATACCTTTCAGCATTATTTAGCAACTCACCCAGCCTCTCTGCACCTTGTTCCATGAGAAACTTTCTCAGGTCTGGAGCCATGGACTCTCTTAATTGTTCTATAAGGACCATTTCCTTAAGATCCTGGGTTTTCCCCAGAGAAGTCCATTTCTCCAAGTATGTCTCTATTCGTACAGAGAACTGGTGATAGGTTTCACCTGACAGTAGTTTAGCATTCCTAAATTTTTTCCTATATAATTCTGCGTTCTTTTCATATCTTAACAAAAGAGCCTGCTTTAGCATGTCATAATTTTCCTGATCACCTCTGCTCATTTTGGCAAAAACTTCATAAGCTGCCCCACGAAGTCCTTGAGATAACTTTAAGCTCCACCTTTCTCTCTCTAACCCATACGTGGTAGCTAATAGTTCATACCTATTTAGATAGCTCTCTATATCATCGTCTTTCTCAACAAAATGATCTAAATGAAAATTCATAGCTGAGGTTGAGGCTCCCTGACTAGCAGTGACATCAGAGGTAAAGGGACTGGCACCATTTTCAGGAGCATGGCCTTGAAACTCAAACTCCCTTAGTCGTAACTCATGTTCCCTTTGTAATCTCTTCTCCTCCTTTTCTGCTTCCCTCTCTGCAGTCAATCTTCTTTCCTCGGCTTCCCCTTCTGCAGCTAATCTTTTGTCTTCTCTTTCTGCCTCCAATACTTTAGCCTCTTTGTCAGCCTCAATCTGCAACCTCTTAGCCTCAGCCTCTAACTTTCTTTCGGCCTCTTTTTCTAATCTTCTTTCTTCCCGTTCAATATATTTGTCACATTCAGCAGTGACATAAGAAATCATAATTTGCCGTCCATTCCTAACTCTTTCGCAGTCTGTACAGCAGCAGATCGAAATTTGGCCAGGTCCGCCATTTTCTAACAGATAAATGTAAACAATTTCTAACTAAACAATATACTCTGTAATTAATTATGTAATTACAACACAGGCACTGAGAGCTCAACCTTATTTAATTCCACCCAAGGATACCTTTTAATTCTTATAATTCCCAATATATATAACAGGAGAAAGTTCAATATCCCGGACCGGACCCCAATATATGGGGTAAAGTGGGATAATATAAATATTTATAGGGGACTTAGTGTACTGACTGAGATCAGCTGTGAAGGTATCTGTATCTAATAGGTGTAGTGTTTTACAGATAACCTTACTTACATATGTATACCTCAGTCAGAATTATTCTGGAATATTGTGATGACTACGTTATATGTCTAGGGTATGTATATGATGAAGTGTAAGTCACAACAACTACAGACAGATAAACAATTTAATTTATTCCACCACACTTGACAACACTGTGACACTCACATACATGGAACATTCTATGAGACTATCTTAAACGAGTCAGTTTGAAAAGTCAAATATATATATATATATATGTATTAATTTCTTTACATAGAGATATCCTGATTCAACTACACAGTGAACCAGGAATCACAATCAATATTCTTACAAGTAGTAGGTACACAGTTTATCAATTTACTCTTGTTATTGACATATTTTATTATTCTTATCTTATGTGTGTAAGTTGTGAAGTAGTAATATGAGTTAATACTGGTTTTGTTTTTCAAGCTAGAGTGTTGTTTGTCATCATGACTTCAAGTGTCTTATCATTGGGAAAAGTTCACAGTTCCTGTCAATTTAAACAGTTTATATTCCCTCTTTATTTACTGTCAATTTTAGAGGGGGGCACATAATGTTGAGCTCCATGGCCACACTTTCTTAACTTTCGTGATGACTGCAGTAAAAGACTCCTCTGCTCGATTACTTCAATGCGTTCTGGAGCCACCTCACTGGTCGCTATCTGGACCCAGTAGTATGCTGTCAGCCTCAGGATTAAGTAACTCAGGCCAAATGCTGCCTCAATGACTTTTGACCACCGTCCCTGAAACAAGAAGGTTGTACCTCCTATTTCAAAACTAAGTCATAATCCATTTCCACAATGAGCACAATACATAACAAACACTTGTGTTCAGTGCTGTAGGCCACTGCTAGCTTCATCTGAAACAAATTACACCAGTATACTCCTTCCTAATGGTTACTACGCCTCTGCCATTCCAGCATTATTTCTTCCTAGTCCATAAGATAGGTGTCAGTGTACTGTTTGGCAATCCCATGCAGTTTTACTTTTTTCCGACACCTCCTATTCAGGTTGGAGCAATATTTAGGCTTTTCTCAAGTTGGCCACTGAACTACACACATATATATAGACATAAATCATCAATTCACATTCAATTTTCATTAAAAAGATATCAAATATTTCAGCTTACCACAATTCAATGGAAATAATAAACAGTTTCGTTGACTGGCAATGAATAGGCACAAATTCCGATCTGCCTCTTGTCCCAGGCTTTTATTTTAGAAAAAATTATGCACTGGTGCTCAACGCACTGTTCTTAGTAGGTTTATTACAAGATGTGGCAAGGAACAGACGCTCTGAACTGACTATATTGGCAGATCTAACCAATCATGCCATGTCTACACATCTTTTCAAAAAAGTACCCCTTCTATTCGTTTCCCATAACAACAGAAAACTAGTATTTGCAGTCCAACTAATCGTGTTTAGTCTTACATCTCATTCCCGCCAATCAAATAGGAGTTAACATGGTAGGCTATTTCCGTAACGTAATGTTTTTCAAACACGTTATAAAAAAAATTTTATGAGCAGAAATGATTTTATGCTGTCAGGCACCCCCACTATTGTATTTTGGCCATAATTATTTTATTAACAGATTAAAGGCGTAACACATAACATATTCTTGGCTAGCAAGTCCTGCCGTACAATAATATATAAGTTAAAGCGAGCTACATGGTGGCGTTCAAAATATATATTTTCCAAAGATAGTCGTATATTTGTTTTTTACCACGCGTTCACTTCTTTGTCATAGGGTGTCTTCTGTACTTTCAGGAGCTTAGATGTAAATCAGTAGAATTTCATATTTCCTAATAAGCATTTTTCATGTTTTAAAACCTGATTCTTGTAGTAGTAGTAGTGTTTTTCTGACACTGTTTATTTGAAAAAAAGTTAGTGCTGGCCTTACACGTGGGATTGGCGTTACTATTAATCGCGCGACGCGTGTAGTGTTGCATGCTTCCTGCCTTCAGTCGTCCCTCTCTCTCTCCTACTTTCATCTGTCTTTTAGTTACGCCGTGTATAAAATGGAATGAATGAAATATTAAATCTAGGTCATTGATCAGCTTGCGTATCTCAAGGTTTTTCTTAGAAAGGCAGTACACGTTTCATTGAAGAAAGCGTGTAGTGATACAGTAGGCTTTTACTATCAACGTGAAAGCGTTACAATTTGCAGACGAAGTAGAAAACAAGGGGGATTTCGAGTACAGTCATTGTGACAGCACTGTTCTTTACCATTCTTCTTTCCTTTTATTAAATTTATTTGTTAGGCTTTGCATTTACGTTTTAATTTATATATGTGGATTAGAATTTCTCACGACACGTGTGTATATAGAATAGTAGCATTTTTTTCATAAATGTTTGTTTATTCCACGCAGACCTGACCAAAGGGCGTCCAGTGGTCTTACCTCCTTTCCTCATTTACTGATTGGTGAATGTTGTCTTTTTCTTGGCGTGTGCATCTCCAAGTTCATTTGTTAACAGGATTGGCCAAAGAGACAAATACACATTTAACTGATAAATTTAACTGGACTTTTAAAACCCATAAATATTTTGTTCAATTTCATCAGCCCACTGGGGTGTAAAACAAATAACATTACTCCCGACTTTTCACAGTCGTATCCAAGTGGATTTTATCCAGAAGAGTTACGCTGTTTCAGACTCAGCACTCACATAGAGCCAGCAAATAGGATTACCATCATTTATCAATTGTAACAGTTTTTTAGCAACCAGATGTTTCCCAATACTGGAAGTATTTTTCCGCTGATTACTGTGAACCCAAGATCTCGGTTTCTACACTAACCATTTGAAGTGACATTTGTCAACCCAGGAATAAACCACCAATATAGGCGGCCACCTTGTTAATCTTATTTATTGAAGGATGGACTGTGGCTAATTTGGGTAATACACCTGACATTTTGTGTATTCATGAATCATTGTAATTCCAAAGGATCTCACCAAGATTAGGTAAGCGTGATTGAGTGGCCACTGTATGTCAGAGAGAGAGAGAGAGCGAATATTTTTCTTTGTTACAGGATCATACTAACCTGGATTATGCTTAAAATTGTTTACTTTACTGGGTAGCATTTAGTAGGAACTTATTTCTTTACTGTCTATTCTTTAACATAGTGTTAACCTTTGACCTTTGGGTTATTAACGTTTTGGGTTCTTTTCTCAAGATGGGGAGGGCACATTTATATAGTTTTTTCCTATGTATGTAAATCTGATTTTTATTTAATCGTTCTTTGGATATTTGGTGTTGTCAAGTTTAATGATAATAAACAACAAAAGAAACTTAACTTGGTGTGTTGGTCAGACCCATACCCAATAAACCGTAGTTTTGTTACGTTTGTATGTCTTGTAGTCACATAGCGGTATGTGTGTGTGTGTATGTAGTTAAACATATATATATATATATATATATATATATATATATATATATATATATATATATATATATATATATATATTTATATGAGGAGTGAAAGATTGTCTTGTACTAAATTATAGTCGCATAGATAGACTGGACTAGAGAAATTACTCATTCCAGAGACATATCTTCTCCTTAAACTATTCACCCGTGAAATTTACTTCTCACACCTTTATTTCTCACGTACTTATCACCATCCACTCTACTCAGACGGGACCATAAATAACTTCCAAACCTATCAGTAAGACAGTGACTTATCATATCATTTCAGTCCTTCAAATTAGCAGTCATCTGGTTATGAAAGTCTGTAACTTCTAGGTTGTTGTTTTAGTTGTTCTCCATGTTTCATAACCATACAATAAGACTGACTTGACATTTGAGTTGAAGATGGCTATTTTTATACTGGAGATGTTTCTTTTGATTTCCACATATTTTCCAAATGCAATAAAAGCTCCTCTTCCTTTTGTATTCTTATTGTGATATCCTTGTCTATCTATTCACTTTTGTCTATACTGCCATCAAGATATATGTATGAATCTAAATTTTTAGGAGTATTTCTTCAAATGCAATCTTGTCACTGATTGATGCATTAATTCTCATAATTTTTACCTTTTCTCTGCGTATTTCCATAAATTAATGTGTGTGACCTCGCCATTAAAATTTTCATTTTATCTTGCATCAGGTTACGATTACGGAACAGAAAAACTATATTGTCGGCTAAATCTAGATTGTCAAATAGTTTTGTCAGAGCTCAATAAGTTTCGTTTTTGTTGGCGATCACGTTGCTTTCATTACACAATCTATAGCCAGTTATAAGAGAAATGATGACAAAAGGCATCCCTGTCGCCCTTCAGTTGTTATCTCAAACGTTTTTATAAGTGCCCATTGGAAAAAATTCTGCATTTAGTGTCTTTACATGTTTTCTTTATTCGATTCAAGACTTTCAGGAGACACCATAATGTCTCATTAGTTTCCAAAGTGACTCTCTATCTCCACTGTTAAATGCCTTTCCATAGTCACAAATCCAACTCAACGAGGGGAGTTTAATGCCAAACATCCCGAAACTGATAGTAATATTTACTTTCGTTTATCCTCCCTTCTTAGGCAGCTTGACCAGATATCCTTCCTTCCGTTTTCCTGGAATTTCTTCTCCCACCTAGACTTTAAAGAGTATTTCTGTAGAGGTGTAATTATCTTCTTTGATGACCTCTGTTGGAATGTCAAATGAGCCAGCATCTTTTCTATCTTTAAGAAACTTTATAGATTTCGTTATTTCTTCCTAGTTTGGTATTTCAAGTTAACTTGTACATTCTGAAGAGAATTTATCTGTCTGGATAAAGAAAAGAAATAGTTTTCCCCGACACAGATGGGAACGGTCCCGTGATAAAATAAAACAAATACTCATAAGGTAGCATACTAAGTAGTGCTAATCATGAAACACACAAACAAGGCTCTTTAAGTAGTTTCTAGACATTCTTCTTCTTCTTCTTTGATCCTTAGCCGCCGACCGTCAAAGCAGTCAGTGGCCATCACGCCTAGTGGCGTCTTGCAGGGCAACAACAATTTGATTTCCACTTTGCTCGGTTGGTGGCCATCCTTCGTACAGTGCCCCAACTCTGGTTCATTCTTTGCATCTCAGCCTCCACAGTCCTCCGCCAGGTTGTTTTTGGTCGGCCTCTCTTTCGTTTTCCTTCAAGGGTCCAAAGCATAGCTGCTCTTGTGATGGCATCGGGGTCTCTTCTGAGGACATGGCCAACCCAGCTCCAGCGTCTGCCAGCTATGATGGTGTGCATGTCCTCTTGCTTGTTACGGGTAAGCAGATCTTGATTAGTGATGGTATTCGGCCAAAAGATTCGGTGAATTTTTCTTAGGCATGGTGTGTGAAAAGAGAACAATTTCGACATTTCCTTCTCTGTAACTCTCCAGCATTCCGCACCATAGAGAAGCACAGAAAGCACACAGCTCTGATATAATCTTAATTTTGTGCTTGTGCTGTACTGAGAGGACTTCCAGATGTTGTTTAGGCTGAAGAAGGCTGTTCTTGCCTTATTCATTCTGATGTTGATGTCTTTGCCTGCCCAGCCGTCTGGTGTTACTATGCTTCCTAGGTATGTGAAGATATCTGTCTGTACCAGTTGCTGATTCCTTACTGATATGGGCTCAGGGTTGCTTACATTGAGCGTCATGACCTCAGACTTCTTTAAATTGATGTTCAAGCAAACCTGCTGGCTAAACTTATTAAGTTTATCCGTTTTTTCCTGGATGTGTTGATGTGAATGTGCTAGTAGTGCAATGTCATCTGCATATTCCAGATCTTCCAATGTAGAAAATATAGTCCATCTTATTCCTCTTTTACTGCCCTCTGTTGTCTAGCGCATCACCTAGTCTATGACTGTTAAAAATAGAGTGGTTGATAAGGGGCATTCCTGTCGTACTTTTGTCTTCACCTCAAAGGTTAGGTTGCTCTGCCCAACACTACACGTAATGTTGGCATATAGACTTTTTATGATGGACACTATGCAGTTTGGAATTCCATAAGCCCTCAGTATTTTCCATAAACTGTCCCTATGTATGCTGTCAAAAGCCTTTTCAAAATCAACGAAATTAATGTAAAGCTGTCTCTGCCATTCTGAGCACTGCTCTATAATGTTCCTGAGAGTGAATATATGATCTACACATCTTCTGTTCTTTCTAAATCCTGCTTGTTCTTTCCCCAGTTATTTATCTACTACCTTTGAAATTCTCTGTATAATTATCCTGCCTAGTATTTTGCTGGGAACTGAGAGAAGAGTGATTCCTCTCCAATTATTGCAGTCTACAAGATCTCCCTTCTTGGGCAAATGTGACAATTATTCCTTTGTTCCACTCTGATGGTGTTGTCCCCGTTTTCCAGACTTGTGCAAATAGTGGTTCTAATAGTTCTGCCGCTAGCTCAGGGTCTGTTTTAAATAGCTCTGCATTTAAGTTATCATGGCCCGGAGCTTTGCCGTTCTTTAACCCTTTCATTGCTGTGATGATTTCTTCCAGGTTGGGGGTTTTAGCAAAAGGCTGACACCCCTGTCTATGTTAAAAAAGCAATTAAGTTACGGAAACAACAATAAATAAACAAACTTTGCTGCGGGATGGACATTCAGAGTCTGTGGCTCGTATGATTGTCAGTGGTGAAAGCTGCTGGATAACACCAGAAACATTAAACACCATAACGATGAGAAATGAAATGAAAAGAAAGAAAACAGAAGCGAGGTCCCCCAGGTTAAAGCAACTATATAGCGAACAGTACAGTCAGCTGGACAAGGAAGTTAAACGCCAATCCCGAGCCAACAAAAGGAATTCCCTAGACGATCTTGCAAGACAGGCAGAGAACGAGATGTAAAAAATATCACATTAGTAAGAGATAAGCAAGGTAATCTCATCACGACAGCAGAGGGACAAGAAACAAGATGGGCAGAGCACTTCAGAGAAACTCTGAACAAGGAACCACCAGAGACACAATTGAATGTTCCTGAAGATGAAAACGATCTAAATGTAAATACAGACATTCCACAAAAAGTTTCTAGACATAAGCATACGAAATAGCAATTAACGCAAATGAGATGGTGCGGGGCAATCTTTCTCATAATGAGCAACATCACATAGAAAAACAAAACTGTCAGTAGCAACAGATAATTTTTCAAGAAGTTTCAGAGATAAAACATGCACTTAAGATATAGCCGGCGTTAAAAGACATATGATGCTTTTCACAGACGCTCCGTCAGAAATAAAAGCACCCAGGTGTTGCGCACATATTCTTTGGTGGCACGGATTACGCATACAAATGTAAAATGTTTTAATTGTCTGATAAAGATATATTCATCTTTGAATGCATGTTTTGGTCTTGAGGGACGGAACTCAGATTAGGCAATAAGTATTCATTCTGTGAGTTATCGCTCTTTGTATCGTTCTGAAAATCGAACTCAGCGGAGGGATTTAGACTTACTTGAATCTATTCTGTGTTTGGTTAGGAATAGATTGTTCTTGCGTCAGAATGTCTATGGCCCGAATCTATGTGTAGATCTTGTCTATGTAGGACGAGTATGTCTTATATCTTGATATCTTAGTATGTTTAAGTGGAACTATTTATCTTGTACTGTACTTTAGGGGGTCAGGTGTTTTCGGCGGATGAAGATACGTTAGAGTGTCCTTCGGTTGTCGATGCCTATGGCGGAAAAGTCATGTCGTAGAGCTGCCCAAGAGTTTGTGATCTCTTCAATTTATCATGGGGACGAAGATAGTTTCTTTCAGGATTGTTTAGTCTATGAGTTCCCCAGTGGTGATTCTATAACGTCGGGAGAGCGTTTGTGCTTGCTAGTGTATTTTTATGTCAAGGTAAACGTACTTTTGCTGACTTCGTTCATTCCTAGGCTTAAGATGGGCAGACGTTTACATGAATCTACCTATGTCAGTATGTCAGAACGACATATCATTTAGCAGCACTGATTATGTTTCTATACAGCAATTATGAGGACAGATTATGCTGATGCTTGTGGAAACTTTGATATTCATGAATTGAACCTTTATGGCAGCTTAGTCGTGCATCGTTAGGGTGAGCGATGTTTACAGGACAGGAGCCATCTTAGAATCCTACGTATTGTCAGTCATCTATCCGAGAACTGGGATGCCCCTTATTATCCGATGATGATCAAGAGATCACACTTATGTAAGGGAAATCTATTACGGGTGATTTAACATTCGCTCAGAAGATATTTGCCGAATGCTATTTAAAGAAATCTCCGCTTGGGTGCAAACTACACTTATGCTAAAGGAGGTTCTGTCTAGGAGTCACCGTAAACATTATTGATTAACTGACATGACTAGTCAGTAATACCTGATGAAGATTTGCTAAACATTACATATTAACTGACATGACTAGTCACTAAGGCCTGATGAACATTTGTATGAGATATGGAACCCTGAACGTTTGTATACTGATGTTCCATTATGACTTTCACCAACATGTATGTCAATGTATTATTGGACACCGTCTTCTTCTTTGATCCATAACCGCCAACCGTCAAAGCAGTCAGCGGCCATCACGCCTGATGGCGTCTTGTAGGGCAGCAACAAATTGATTCCACTTTGCTCGGTCGGCGGCCATCCTTCGTACAGTGCCCCAACTGTGGTTCATTCTTTGCATCTCAGCTTCCACAGTTCTCCGCCAAGTTGTTTTTGGTCGGCCTCTCTTTCGCTTTCCCTCGGGGGTCCATAGCATAGCTGTTCTTGCGATGGTATCGGGGTCCCTTTTGAGGACATGGCCAACCCAACTCCAGCGTCTGCCAGCTATGATGGTGTGCATGTCCTCCTGGTTACTCCGAATAAGTAGTTCTTGGTTGCTGATGGTGTTTGGCCAAAATATTCGGAGAATTTTCCTTAGGCAGATTGTGTGGAAGGAGGACAGTTTCGACATTTCCTTCTCTGTTACTCTCCAACATTCCTCACCATAGAGAAGCACATAAAGTACGCAGCTCTCATACAGTCTTAATTTGGTGTTTGTGCTGTACTGGGAAGACTTCCAAATGTTGTTGAGAATAGCAAAGGCTGTTCTCGCTTTATTCATTCTGTTGTTAATGTCCTTGCTTGTTCCGCCGTCAGGTGTTACTATGCTTCCTAGGTAAGTAAATGTGTCTGTCTGTTCTAACTTCTGGTTCCTTACTGTTATTGGCTCAGGATTGCCCACATTTAGTGTCATGACCTCTGTCTTCTTCAGATTGATGTTCAGGCCAACCTGCTGGCCATACTTATTCAGTCTATCAGTTTTGTCTTGAATGTGTTGGTGTGAATGCGCGAGCAGTGCAATGTCATCTGCATATTCCAAATCTTCCAGTGTAGAAAACGTTGTCCATCTAATTCCTCTTGGACTGCCCTCTGTTGTCTGGCGCATCACCCAATCTATGACTGTCAAAAATAATGTTGTTGATAAGGGGCATCCCTGTCGTACTCCTGTTTTCACTTCGAAAGTTACATTACTCGATCCGACACTGCACGTAAAGTTAGAATAGAGGCTTTTTATAATGCAAACAATGCGGCTGGGAATTCCATAAGCCCTCATAATTTTCCATAGGCTGTCCCTGTGTATGCTGTCGAAAGCCTTTTCAAAATCAACAAAGTTAATGTACAGCTGTCTCTGCCATTCTGAGCACTGCTCTATAATGTTCCTGAGGGCAAATATATGATCTGCACATCTTCTGTTCTTTCTGAAGCCCGCTTGTTCTTTCCTCAGTTTATGGTCAACTGCTTTTGAAATTCTCTGGATGATTATCCTGCCTAGTATTTTGCTGGGAACTGAGAGGAGGGTAATTCCTCTCCAGTTGTTGCAGTCTGCAAGGTCGCCCTTCTTGGGCAATTTGACAATTGTTCCTTTACTCCACTCTGTTGGTGTTGTCTCAGTTTCCCAGACTTGTGCAAATAGTGGTTCTAATAGTTCTGCTGCTAGTTCAGGGTCTGTCTTGAATAGCTCAGCATTCAGATTGTCGTGACCAGGCGCTTTTCCATTTTTTAGCCCTTTGATAGCTGTGATAATTTCTTCTTTTCGTGGAATGTCTGTATTTACGTCTAAGTCACTTTCAGCCTCAGGAACATTCAGCTGAGTCTCTGGTGGTTCCTTATTCAGTGTTTCTCTGAAGTGCTCTGCCCACCTTGTTTCCTGCCCCTGTGCTGTGGTGATGAGATTTCCTTGCTTGTCTCTTACTAACGTTATGTTGTTTGCACCTCGTTTTCCACTGATAGCTTTAGTTATTTTATAAATTGTGCTTTGTTCATTTCTCAGTGCTGCCTCTTCTGCCTGTCTTGCAAGGTCATCCAGAAATGTCCTTTTGTTAGCACGGGTTTGACGTTTTACTTCCTTGTCCAGCTGACTGTACTGTTCACTATATATTGCCTTTAACCTGGGAGACTTAGCTTCTGTTTTCTTCCTTTTCATTTCCTTTCTCTTCGCTATGGTGTTTAGCGTTTCTGGTGTTATCCAGTCTTGGCTCTTTCTTTCCTGGAATCCCAAGCATGACTTGCTGCTTTCTTTATATATTGTTGAGATGGTGTTGAATTTCTGGTCCACATCGTCGGTCTCTGTTCTTTCCTGGCTTTTGGTAATCAGATATCGTCTCTTTACGTCGACCACAAACGCTTTTCTGGTGAGGGGGTCCTTAAGTTTCGTGATGTTGTATCTTTTCTGTTTGACTGCAACTGGTCCAGCAGCTCTGAGTTTCACCTTCAGTCTTGCTACTACTAGGTGATGATCACTTCCCACATCTGCGCCTCTTCTTACTTTCACGTCTTGTAGTGCATGTCTCCATCTGCCATTGATCATTATGTGATCTATCTGGTTTTTTTCTCGTCCGTTTGGTGATTCCCATGTTAACTTGTGCACTTCTTTGTGTTGAAAAAGTGTTCCTCCGATGACCAGGTTGTTAATACTGCAGAAGCTTATTAATTTGTCCCCATTCTCATTTACTGTTCCACTGCCGCATTTCCCCATTACTCTTTCGTTATAATTATTGTGTGTTCCAACTTTCGCATTTAGGTCTCCCATTACTATAATAAGATCGTACCTGGGTACAGTTTCCATTTCCTTTTGTACCTGTTGATAGAACTCGTCCTTGATCTCTTCGTCGCTGTCATTTGTTGGTGCATAACATTGTATAATTGTGGTGTTGGTGAATCTCCCTCTCAGTCTTGCTCTTATTAGTCTGTTGTTAATGGGTTTCCATTCCAGTAGAGACCTTTCCATTCCTTTCTTAAGGATAATGGCTACACCTTCGTTGTGCTGACCGTCCTCTCTACCAGAATAAAGTACTGTTTCCCCTGTAGCTGTTTTTATTCTCCCCATCCCTGTCCATCTGCTCTCGCTTATTCCCAGGATATGTAGTTTGTAGTTCCTCATCTCTGCTGTAATCTATCTCAGCTTTCCTGCCTCGTTCATAGTTCTGACATTCCAAAAACCAATTCTGGTTTCGTGTTTTGCGGTCTGGGCATCCGTTTTCATGCCAGTGGCTTCCTTTCGGCTTTCACCACTGTCAGTCATACGATCCTGAGACTCCGGATGTCCGTCCCGCATCAAAGTATTTCCATTTATTGCTGTTTCCGTAACGTGTGTGATTTTTTACACAGACAGGGGTGTCGGCCCTGTGCTAAAACCCCCAACCTGGTGGACCAGGGTACCAGCTTTTGTCTGACCCCTACCCACGCAGACCAGTCCAGCATGGTTGAACCTACCAGGAGTAAAACTCCCACTGGCATAGCTCTGGGGATTGTCAGGGTACACAAGCTGCCGAACCGCTACAAGGTATAGGTACCATTGATGGCAGATTGTACACCGTGAGTCAACAATATGCTATTGATGTGGACCTGTGTTCCTGT
>JAMPIV010015131.1:0-45000 GCA_024509875.1 Oreohelix idahoensis
ACGAATAATCAACATTGACAACATTCCTAAAATACGTCAATCATCACTACATTGAACACTATATGCATCACAGAATTGAACTAAAGACAATCAAGGTATACATATTGACATTGAAACTTCGTCTAACGTCCATACACGATATATGAATATTCGTTGAACAATCATGGAACAATATCTGACGACAAGTCGAACTTATTATCCTATGTGCACTTAATTCTTGGATGCTGGGATAAATGACATTTCTTTCCAACGTAAACGTTTGAACATTTTTTGCCTAAAAGAATTCATCAGGATCAAGACTACGGATGGATCATCATATCCTATACTAATTAATTAGTTAACTTAACTTCTTAATTGAATTATTATCAATAAAATGAAATGTGAGAAAAAAAATGAAATGAAAAAACAAAAAAAAAAAAAAGAGAACGAAATATAAAAAGAAGAAATTATGAAAAGAGAAAATAAATCTCACACAAGTATTAGATTAATATTTTTTTTTAATGTACCTATACATTATTTAGTTAGTTAAATTAGATAGTTATTATTCACTAACACTTAACACACACAATTAAGTTAAACTTATATTCGAATTTCTTTCTATTTCTTCTCACTTATTTTGTCTTTTCTTCTCTCATAACATCGTGTTACATTAGAATCTTAATAATTTAACTCTTAGTTTAATTAATTAATTTAATTTTAATTAGTCAAATTAATTCCTATATGACATACTAATACGACAGACCTTACTTTAATTTAATTCTATCATTCACTATTAACATTGGACATTTATTTAGTTGATATAATAATATGTATAATATTGATATATAATATGATTAATGTTAGATGACTATGACAAATAGTTAGTTGACATGACCGCGACACGGTTCTACTCAGAACATCGTCGGCCATATGTCACAATTGTGTTAAATTTTTTGAAAAATTGTTAAGTCGGATAGATCTTGAAAAAAAATCTATCGATTTTTTTCCCCCCGGTGTACAGGGAATTGTTACGGTATATGCTATTAACGCCGTCTGCTAAAGGTTAGCAGACGTGCAATCGTAAAGGTTAAGACATTTAATATATTGCGATAGATGTTTCAATTATTGAACGCTCCATACACGATCGATTATGACGTGTCTAGCGTTGTTTAGGACACAGTCGGTAACTAGGAGACGCTACCCTTTGTTACTTGACCGCCAAGCTAAATAGCTGCGTTTTTCTAACCTTCCAATTCAATGGCATGATATAGCCATTTATATGTGCATTTTTTGATGGACCAGGGTCAGTCCTAGAACTCTATATGAGAGGAAAATTTATGGAGGTTAGTATTTAACTAGAATCCTCAGAAGGAGGAGAATAATCGTCAAATTCGTATGAAATATTCAGACTCGCAGTCTCACTGTCGGCAGGTAGCCATGTCTAGCTGCGCGTGCATATAGCTGTGATGTTCTGACGACAATACTGCATTGTATCCTTAAACGGACATTGACACGTAAACCAGCAGTCTACGTTATTGATTAATTTATGCATGACTTATAAGGACTTATGTTCTGTTCCTATTTGAAATGATCATCCTATGTGTACATGTGATTAAATATTACGGACTCAATCTGAAGGCATTAATTACTTCATTAATGTTGCTGAGTTCAAGTTACATGAACTACTTCTTCATACCATGCTACTGAGTTGTATGAACACCTTCACCCTAATTCGCGTAATACTAAACAAAGCACGATTAACAAGAGATCACTAAAGTAACCATACTCAGTGCATGATCTTCAACCGGCAAATAACTCAGCAACAGAGTTGTTATTTGAAACGATAGATTCAAAAATAAATGTAAACATGGTCCCATTGGACAAAGCAGTAGATATTGGTACGAAACGGGGACTGTTCACTGCCATTTCAAGTAAATTTTGTGTAAAGCAAGATCGATGAGAGCAGGCGGAGAATTTTCTAACATAGGAAAAGCCTGGACATAGGGCAGATCGAAAATGTGCCATATTCTATTGCCTAGTCATCGTTTACTTGTGTTATTTCCTTGCATCTGTGGTAAGATTGATTTTCTTAACATTTTATTTAAAATAAAATTTGATTGTGAAATACTAACTTAACGGCTGCATAATGAAAGAGAGGTATAGACCAACTAAATTATATATGATTATCAACAGGAGCATAATACCTATCCTATTGTAGGGACAACCGATTATTGCTGGAATTGCAGAGGCGTTGTAACTATTAGGGGAGAGGAATACTGGTATACCTGGTCACATCAAAAGAAATTGGTGAAAGGGATTGTCGTAAAGAGCTGATCTTGCATGTTTGTTTGTAATGTGCCTGTACTGGTTGTTGAATATTATTGTAGGCTGTTGATTACGAAGGAGGCATATCCTTCTGATTTCAGAGGGTTTTGGTTGCTGTCAATAACTGGTGCCAGACTACAGTGGGCCGATATATTCATGCCACAGTCTTGAATTTTTCGGAGACAACTGTAAACCACCATCATTCTTGAAGAAGTGGGAGCTGAAGGTTGTCGTTCAGCGAAGTGCAGGAAGATTCCTACATCATATTACAAAGATAGGTGCATGTTTCGGCACCTGATCGCTCAACTAACATTATATTAAAAATAAGAGACTGGGAATAGTGATATAAACATTCCATCAGTGTCCATAAAAACTTACAAACAACATGCAGAGATGATGATAATAAACAATCAACCAGTGTATACTAGAAGTCACCTCAGTTAGACAGTACAACTACACCCTTATATAATAATATGTGTATTATGGTCAGAAGATCCATTGTGTAAATTGATTGATGTAATTAATTTCTATGATTTCACTTTTGATTGTCAGTCCTGATTCCAAATAAATCAGATTCAGGACAATAAATTGAAAAACATTAACTTTACCAAACTTTCAACCACTGACTTACTAAAGATAGTCTTTTAAAGTGTAGTTCGTATGTGATTGTCGTGGTACTGTTGTGTTGTATTAGATAATAAAATAATTTGTGTAATTGTTTATATGTTCAGTTGGTTAATGCAACCTTACACTAACATTTCATAACCCTAGACACCAAACTTAGTCATCTTACAGTCTATCTAGAATAAGTCTGAATGAGATCATAGTGGTGGTAGTAGAAAGGTGCCCTGGAAATTTACTCTAATATTTATGATATTCAGGGACCTTCACAGTTGACCTCATTCAGTACACTAAGATTTCTTAACAACAAACTGTATTAACATCAAACCCACCACATAGATACAGAAATGAAGGGATTAGGAAGACATGGAAACAGTTTGAACGGATGGCACAGACCAAGAAGCCTTGGCATAAATGTGTTGAAGGCTTATGCTCCACAGAGAACTGAAGGGTCATGGTGATGATGATGTTGAGAATGATGATGACAGTGATAGTGATATAATCTAAGAGAAAGAAAGGATACAATAGAAAGAAAAAAATATGTGTTGGATAAAGATTAATGCAGTTAGAAGCATCATGAAAATCGTTATTACCATCGCCGTCACAGTGATCATGTAACACTACAACAATGACAGTTACATAGACAACAACCGCACATTTGTGGGCTTCACTACAAGAACAGCCAAGCTGGCACAGTCGTTGTAGAGCTAGCCGATGGTAAGACTGCCTAAATGTGGCACGTTTTGATGAAGTTTTCTGATTAATTTGCAAAATTTTGATTATTTTAATATATTTTGGAGAGCATTTCGTATATCAAATTTCGTAATTAACTCCGCCAATGCCGGTCCCAAGCCCGGATGAAAAAGGAGGAGGGCGGCCTGCATGGAGGCCGTAAGGAGGCAGCCCCTCCACCATGCAAAGGCACAACAGGCCAATCACCTGTTTGCTTTAAATCATGATTACGCGAACTACAAGAGAGAAAACCGGACTGATTCTAAAGGCGACGAACTGGAACGGACTACGGACTACGACTTATGGAACTTGGAACACAAGAAGTATAAATGGGAAGGAAGAGGAGCTGGTGGAAGAGATGAGGAAAGCAAAACTAGAAATCCTGGCTATAACGGAAACGAAGAAAAAAGGACAAGGAGTCATGGATCTCGATGGCAACACGTTGCTCTACAGTGGTGTACCCATATCTGAAAGGGCTAAAGGGGGCGTGGGTTGCATTGTGGCCCAAAATCAAAAAGATAGTATCAAGGGATGGAACTTTGTCTCGGAGCGCATTATGGTTGTAAAACTAAAAGAAGGAGAAACCATAGTCAACCTGGTCATAGTGTATGGGCCAAATGAAGATGAGAGAGCAGAGGTCAAGGAGGAATTCTTCGAGCTGCTTCAAAGGACAGTGGATGACTGCCTAGATGAAGTTATTATGCTCGGAGATTTTAATGCCAGAGTTGGAAATGACCATGCTAGATGGGGTGGAGTTATCGGAAGATATGGAGAAGATACTCTCAATGACAATGGAAAGCGACTCCTTAGATTCTGCAGTGAGCAGAATCTGATCATTACAAACACAAAGTTCCCCCATAAGCGCATACATGCATACACTAGATGTGAACCAACCAAGAATGAGAAGTCAGTGATCGACTATGCCATTGTTCGGAGAAGCTCATTCAGATATGTCCGAGATGCAAGAGTCTGGAGGGGGCCAGAGATTGGAAGTGATCACTACCTGCAAACAATCAAACGAACAACTGAAAGAGTTGCTCAGCCTAGGAACTGCCCAACATCACGCAAGAAACCAAGTAAACGAGCAGGAGAAATGAGCATTAGGACCTACAAGCTGAGAGAGCCAGAAATTAAGACCAGATATCAGGGGCTTATTGCTACAGCAGTGAGTAACACAGAAGAACGACCTGATGACTTGGAAACCCTCTGGAATAAATTCAAGGATATCATAAAGACAGCTGCTGCAGAAGCATGCGGTGAAGTCCGACTTGGGAACCAGAGAAAGAGGACACCTTGGTGGACAGAGGAAGTCAAAGAGAAAATAAGAGAGAAGAAAATGGCATGGAAAAAATACTTAGGAGCTAAAAACACAACAGGAAAAATGGAAAAATATAGAGAATATGTGACACTCAGAACAGAAGCAAAGAACAAAGTGCTAGCAGCAAAACAGAAGTCCTGGGAAGAATTTGGAGAAAAGCTAGAAAAAGATGCACAAGAAAACCAGAAATTGTTCTATAAGACCCTAAAGAACATGAGGAAAGAAAAACAATGCCCTCTCAAATTTATAAAGGACAAGCAAGGCAAATTGCTTACTGCCCCGAAGGAAGTAATGGAAAGATGGAAAGAATATTTCTCAGAACTCCTGGATGGTGAGCATGATGAAGCATCAGAAATGATAACCACTGACACAGAAGAGGAAACCAATGATGGTGAAGATGACATAAAGATGGAAGAACTGAGGGCAGCACTAAAGAAAATCAAGATGGGCAAAGCAGCAGGGCATGATGGTATAACACCAGAAATGGTTAAGTACATGGGAGCATCAGGCGACCTATTACTCTTAAAGGTCCTACAGGCAGCATGGTGCAACAAGACCATACCAAAGGATTGGGAGATTGCCATCATAACACCAATTTTCAAAAAGGGTGACAATCGACAATGTGGAAACCGTAGAGGCATATCCCTTCTCAGTGTCCCTGGTAAAATCTACTCTAGAATCCTAGAGCAGAGACTCCGACGCCTAGCTGAGCCACAATTGGATGAGGTCCAGTGCGGATTCCGAGCAAACCGAAGTACTCAAGACCTAATCTTCACACTCAGACAGCTGAGTGAAAAGGCCCTTGAGTATAAGAGTGAGATCCATCTTTGTTTCATAGATCTGGAAAAGGCGTTTGACAGGGTCCCCTGGAGCAAACTTTGGGACTGTTTGGCAAGGAAGAATATTCCAGCACCTCTGATTCATGCTATACAGAGCTTCTACAAGTCTTGCAGAAATTATGTGAGGACAGCAAACCATAAGTCAGAAGAGTTCAGGACCACCACTGGTGTAAGACAAGGTGATATCCTATCACCTTACCTCTTCATACTCCTTATGGACGATGTCATCAAGGCATGTAAGGAGAGAACAAGAAAGTATTCAGTGGGGTACTGGAAGATGAGACAGGTCTATATTTCAGAGCTGGCATTTGCTGATGATGTTGCCTTGATTGCTAAATCTGAGGCACATCTCCAATCCAACCTGCAAGTCTGGAAGGAAGAGCTGGAGAAGAGAGGGATGGTCATAAGCAGCTCTAAAACAAAATCCATGGTGATATCACGAGAAGAAAGAAAACATCAGATTAAGTTGGGAGAACAGGTCCTGGAGCAGGTCGACCACTTTAAATATCTCGGAGCTATTATAGACCGAAAGGGAGGCATCAAAGAAGAGTTGGCCACTCGAAAAGCAGCGGCTGGGAGACTTTTTCAGGCCATAAATCGTGGATTCCTCAGCAAGAAAGAGGTTGGTAAGAAAACGAAGATGGCTGTATACCGCTCCACCTATGTCCCAGTCTTGACATATGGATGCGAGTCGTGGGCAATGACTACAACCCACAAAAGCCAGATCCAAACCTCAGAAATGAGGTATCTGAGGAAAGTGGTTGAAGTAACAAGAAGAGACATGGTCCGCAACCAGACGATCCGTCAAGGCCTAAAATCCCATCCGCTGCAGACCCAAATAGAACAGTCCCCAACTAAGATGGTTTGGCCATGTCTGCAGAATGGGAGAAGATCGGCTACCACGACAAGCATGGGAAACAAAGAGCCAGGGATCCAGACCTCCAGGACGACCCAGAGTCCGCTGGGAGGACAACATTAGACAATCTTTGAAGGACCGAGGACTAGAATGGAACCAGGCCAGGAAGAAGACAGCTGATAGAATGGTCTGGCGCTCTCTCTTCCAAACCTCTACACCTCACGGTAGAAGGGGAACGACTAAGTAAGTAAGTAAGTAAGTAAATTTCGTAATTTCTTCAGACAAACTCACAGCCCCTGCCAATCGAAATACGATACATTTACATTTGTAGTTCCAAGAGTTAATTATGTTCAGTTAGTTTACCATTGTGCTACAAGGTCATCGAATCTCTGCTTTTACTATAAGACAATCTATTCTATAATCTAAACTGAAACATTACAGTTGGTCGATGAACTAGGTCTGATATAAACCTCTATTTCACTTATAAATTAATTTGAAACTTTTCCTTACGCTTCCTGCTTCGTTTCAATCTTCTTATTAATTATAATAACTTAGAAACTATGCTGATGAAGAATGTGTTGATATATATGCGAAGTTCAGTGGTTCAGTAACGAAGAAAAAGAAAGAAAGAGTGAAACTGATGAAGAAAAAAAATAAACACTTTTCAAAATAGATGAAATAAATAGGAGGAGCGCAAATAACGATGAACGGAGACTTTAGTTAATTAATTTAATTGCTATCGCATCTAATCATCACATGTAGCTGCAACAGACAACAATATTTCTAAAATGCGTAGTTGACTGCAACAAAATGTTACTCACCAAACAACATACACTATAGTTTCCAAGAAAACCATAAGTGGCTTTTAGAGTAAATATTTATAGTTCTGCTTGATCAAAACAGCTCACCTTAAGTTGTCTGTGGCTGCGGGGTAGATAAGGGTTTCTTAGGGGTGCCGGTGCAGGAGGCTTTGTGGTTAACTATATCTCACTCTGGCGAATGTTCCAGATTCTCAGCATGATTTCTGCCACTTCATTAAAACGTATTCACATCGAATATTTCTTTTTTTTTTTTTTTTTTTTTTTTTGGTGTTGCTTTTTTCACATGATTACACGGTTCTACTTGCATGGAACTTCTGAATATAATAAATTTTTTTCTTCAAAATGAGTTTATACTATAAAGCCGTTCTTGTTTGTTTGTTTGTTTTTAATTTTTTGTTTTTCAACTGGTTTGGGAACTTAAATTTACCTTACAGTTACGGTTGACACAGACTAGCCAATATATAACCGATTTTGGTGTAATTTAAAATGGCTTTGTCCGAGCCTAGGGTTATTTAATAAGAATACAAGGCAGAAGTAAATTGGCAGTTGGAATTCAATAATTTCAATAAGTCAATCAATACACTTTAGCTCCTCAAAAAGCATAGGCCTTCAACAAACATAGACCAAATCTTCCTGCCTGTGCCATCCGCTCAAGATCTTTCCATGTCTTCCTCGTCATAGTTTCTTTCATTTGTGGACTAATAACTAGATAACGCAGATATCAAAATATTGAACTTTTTCTTATCTTTCTCCTTCCTCTTGATAGTCGCTGTTATTGTTAAAAATCGGTGTTACGTGTCTTTTATCTTGTTAATGTTAATATTTAGTAACAGGATGGTTCCTGTGGGCAAGATCACGTCTAATGTATAAACGTTTAAGACACCGCAACAAGCCAACCTCACTCTGAATTATTTAAGCCACAATGGACGAAGTGAACGATATACATTTTATTTAACCATTCACGCTGCTCCAAAGGGAATACAGATCAAGTCAATACACAAATGGTATATTATATGCAGTCGTTGATATAACTTTAAGCAGTCCGTTCATGTCTGGAACGCTGTCCTTTTCATTTATAACCTTTTAATATATATATATATATATATATATATATATCTATATATATATATATATATATATATATATATATATATATATATATATATATATATATATATATATATATTCCGCAGCTCAAACACATGCGTCCACACGCCATGACACACACTGGTAGAAGGCCCCGCACTTCTCTAGCTTCACGTGGGCCAGCCAAGCATATCGGCATGACGTCACTTTCCGTATTAATCAGTGACCCCGTATAAAATAAACAAAAAAGGAGCCTAGTAGAGCTTCCTATTATATAGACACAATCGTTATGAATTTTAATCATAACATCCACACGTGCAGGGAATATCATTCTTATGTTAAATATCTTGCACTATTATCTTATAATCTTTCCTGCATTTTTTCAAATGATGTCTTCATACTATCTGTTATGAAATTTCTCTCGCAATCATGAATTCTATTTATAAAATGACTGGAGCTGCTGATTGATCAGGTTGCCCTGAATAGTGAAGCATTATGCAAATACTTATGATCCGGCGAACTCATCGATGAAGACACTGTAAACGACCAAACTTACATTATAACAACAAAATTAATATAAGAACAATGAACTATTATATCTGGGAACAAAATAAATATAAGAACAATGAACTATTATATCTGGGAACAAAATAAATATAAGAACAATGAACTATTATATCTGGAAATGCAAAAAAAAATTGATGCTGTAAGTAAGTGTAAAGAAGGAAATAAATACATTAATGGAAAATACGGAAGCGTTCATTAGCTATTAAAATGTCCACATGACTTTTAAATCAAAGAACATTCATGCTAGCCAATCTTATTGGTGGATGGAGAACAGGTCAAATGAGCTAAATATTTAAAACAAACTCGTATTAGCACAACCTGGTAGAGTCATGCTCCCTTCTACCCAGTTATAAATTGGTACCTGACGTTGCTCTTGAATTAAATAAGGCAAAGTGGGCGAGAAAGGGGACTGGTCACCCAACCTCATTAAATGTTGGACAATAGAATGTGAAATCTCTAACACTTGACTCCCTTACGGCAGTATCTGTTATAGGACTACCTTTACCATAAAAGTCATCGGGTCAGAAACTTAAAAGTCCTGCACAAATCTGTGACAAAGTTTAAAACAGGTAGTCGCATAGCAGATAATGTTGTAGGGGGATGAAGTGTTTGAGGCATCACTCTACTATGTCCAGCATCGAGAGGTGGGGTGACCAGCTCCCTTCCTCGCTGCCTTTTCTTTCCCTAACTCAAGAGCAAAGTCAGGTACCCATTTACAGATGGGTAGACTGGAGCGTGATGATACCGTGAATCAAAGCCGACACCTTTGCCGCGAGAAACCAACGCCCTAACTACTCTGCCTGTCGAACACTCTGACAAAGTTTAGCCACCTGAATACACCTCGTTTTATCTGCAAACATTTTTTCAGCTTTCGTAATTTCTCACCTCGGATGTGAGATATGAAAATATGTGGGCTTGATAAAACGAGCTGTTTTGACAACAGCGTTAATAAGCATCTTCCAGTGAGAGTACCTTACTCTCTATCAAATACTGATGGAATTTTTTCTCGCCTTTTTTCTTTACAACTGTAACTTTAGTAACAACACATACTGATATTACTAATAATGCTATCTCTTACTACTAATGCCATTTGCTTACTGCGTATAATTATTTTATTTTTCATTTTCTCCATCCAGACTCTCTGGAGAGCTGTGCCGAGTAGTCATCTTGTAATACCATTTTAACTTCTCTTTTCAGGGCAAGCATCCTCTCAGCTAAAGGCACATTGTTTTATTGAATAACGTTTTTTTTTTTTGTTTTTTTTTTTTAAAGCGGTAGAAAACTGATTTTACTTTTGCACACATTGCCTTGATCTCTTGAATATTATTTCAACTTTTTTTTCTTCTTTCCTTGTTTTGCCTATATGTGATGCTAGCCTGCTTGTGAAAGTTTACGCCACTTTACTTCTGTTCATATCATGTCCTTTTTTTGCACTTACTTTATTTTCGTCGCTCTCTCTCTCTCTCTTACTTTATTTTCGTCGCTCTCTCTCTCTCTTTCTCTCTCTCTCTCTCTCTCTCTCTCTCTCTCTCTCTCTCTCTCTCTCTCTCTCTCTCTCTCTCTCTCTTTCTCTCTGTCTCCTCTCTGTGTCTCATCCAATCTCCTCTATTTCATCTTCTCCCACTCTATCCGTTCCTTACACTCTTCTCACTGTCTCCTCTTTCCCTTATTTGTCACGCTCACTCTCATTTTCTCACCTCTGCCCTTCACTCTTTCGTGCTCTATCCTTTTCCTCACACTCTCTCTGTCTTCTTCTTTTTCATTCAACAGTCTCACAACATCTTTTTTCTCCCATGTTTTGCCTATATAAAAAACATCATTAGCACAGTTTCACCACATCTCTTTTCTCCTGTGTTTTGCCTATATAAACCACATTATTAGCACAGTCTCATCGCATCTTTTTTCTCCTGTGTTTGGCCTATATAAACGACATCATTAGCACAATCTCACCATATTTATTTTCTCCTGTGTTTGGCCTATATAAACCACATCATTAGCACAGTCTCACCACATCTTTTTTCTCCTGTGTTTTGCCTATATAAACCACATCATTAGCACAGTCTCACCGCATCTTTTTTCTCCTATGTTTGGCCTATATAAACCACATCATTAGCACAGTTTCACCACATCTTTTTTCTCCTGTGTTTTGCCTATATAAACCACATCATTAGCACAGTCTCACCACATCTGTTTTTCTCCTGTGTTTGGCCTATATAAACCACATCATTAGCACAGTCTCACCACATCTGTTTTTCTCCTGTGTTTTGCCTTTATAAACCACATCATTAGCACAGTCTCACCACATCTGTTTTTCTCCTGTGTTTTGCCTTTATAAACCACATCATTAGCACAGTCTCACCACATCTGTTTTTCTCCTGTGTTTTGCCTATATAAACCACATCATTAGCACAGTCTCACCACATCTGTTTTTCTCCTGTGTTTTGCCTATATAAACCACATCATTAGCACAGTCTCACCACATCTGTTTTTCTCCTGTGTTTGGCCTTTATAAACCACATCATTAGCACAGTCTCACCACATCTTTTTTCTCCTGTGTTTTGCCTTTATAAACCACATCATTAGCACAGTCTCACCACATCTGTTTTTCTCCTGTGTTTGGCCTATATAAACCACATCATTAGCACAGTCTCACCACATCTTTTTTCTCCTGTGTTTTGCGTTTATAAACCACATCATTAGCACAGTCTCACCACAATTTTTTCTCCTCTGTTTTGCCTATATAAACCACATCATTAGCACAGTCTCACCACATCTTTTTTCTCCTGTGTTTTGCCTTTATAAAACACATCATTAGCACAGTCTCACCACATCTGTTTTTCTCCTGTGTTTGGCCTTTATAAACCACATCATTAGCACAGTCCCAACACATCTGTTTTTTCCTGTGTTTTGCCTTTATAAACCACATCATTAGCACAGCCTCACCACATCTGTTTTTCTCCTGTGTTTTGCCTATATAAACCACATCATTAGCACAGTCTCACCACATCTGTTTTTCTCCTGTGTTTTGCCTATATAAACCACATCATTAGCACAGTCTCACCACATCTGTTTTTCTCCTGTGTTTTGCCTTTATAAACCACATCATTAGCACAGTCTCACCACATCTTTTTTCTCCTGTGTTTTGCCTTTATAAACCACATCATTAGCACAGTCTCACCACATCTGTTTTTCTCCTGTGTTTGGCCTATATAAACCACATCATTAGCACAGTCTCTTACTTACTTAGTCGTTCCCCTTCTACCGTGAGGTGTAGAGGTTTGGAAGAGAGAGCGCCAGACCATTCTATCAGCTGTCTTCTTCCTGGCCTGGTTCCATTCTAGTCCTCGGTCCTTCAAAGATTGTCTAATGTTGTCCTCCCAGCGGACTCTGGGTCGTCCTGGAGGTCTGGATCCCTGGCTCTTTGTTTCCCATGCTTGTCGTGGTAGCCGATCTTCTCCCATTCTGCAGACATGGCCAAAACCATCTTAGTTGGGACTGTTCTATTTGGGTCTGCAGCGGATGGGATTTTAGGCCTTGACGGATCGTCTGGTTGCGGACCATGTCTCTTCTTGTTACTATCAACCACTTTCCTCAGATACCTCATTTCTGAGGTTTGGATCTGGCTTTTGTGGGTTGTAGTCATTGCCCACGACTCGCATCCATATGTCAAGACTGGGACATAGGTGGAGCGGTATACAGCCATCTTCGTTTTCTTGCCAACCTCTTTCTTGCTGAGGAATCCACGATTTATGGCCTGAAAAAGTCTCCCAGCCGCTGCTTTTCGAGTGGCCAACTCTTCTTTGATGCCTCCCTTTCGGTCTATAATAGCTCCGAGATATTTAAAGTGGTCGACCTGCTCCAGGACCTGTTCTCCCAACTTAATCTGATGTTTTCTTTCTTCTCGTGATATCACCATGGATTTTGTTTTAGAGCTGCTTATGACCATCCCTCTCTTCTCCAGCTCTTCCTTCCAGACTTGCAGGTTGGATTGGAGATGTGCCTCTGATTTAGCAATCAGGGCAACATCATCAGCAAATGCCATCTCCGAAATATAGACCTGTCTCATCTTCCAGTACCCCACTGAATACTTTCTTGTTCTCTCCTTACATGCCTTGATGACATCGTCCATAAGGAGTATGAAGAGGTAAGGTGATAGGATATCACCTTGTCTTACACCAGTGGTGGTCCTGAACTCTTCTGACTTATGGTTTGCTGTCCTCACATAATTTCTGCAAGACTTGTAGAAGCTCTGTATAGCATGAATCAGAGGTGCTGGAATATTCTTCCTTGCCAAACAGTCCCAAAGTTTGCTCCAGGGGACCCTGTCAACACCTTTTCCAGATCTATGAAACAAAGATGGATCTCACTCTTATACTCAAGGGCCTTTTCACTCAGCTGTCTGAGTGTGAAGATTAGGTCTTGAGTACTTCGGTTTGCTCGGAATCCGCACTGGACCTCATCCAATTGTGGCTCAGCTAGGCGTCGGAGTCTCTGCTCTAGGATTCTAGAGTAGATTTTACCAGGGACACTGAGAAGGGATATGCCTCTATGGTTTGCTAGTGTTTATTATTTCTGATGCTTCATCATGCTCACCATACAGGAGTTCTGAGAAATATTCTTTCCATCTTTCCATTACTTCCTTCGGGGCAGTAAGCAATTTGCCTTGCTTGTCCTTTATAAATTTGAGAGGGCATTGTTTTTCTTTCCTCATGTTCTTTAGGGTCTTATAGAACAATTTCTGGTTTTCTTGTGCATCTTTTTCTAGCTTTTCTCCAAATTCTTCCCAGGACTTCTGTTTTGCTGCTAGCACTTTGTTCTTTGCTTCTGTTCTGAGTGTCACATATTCTCTATATTTTTCCATTTGTCCTGTTGTGTTTTTAGCTCCCAAGTATTGTTTCCATGCCATTTTCTTCTCTCTTATTTTCTCTTTGACTTCCTCTGTCCACCAAGGTGTCCTCTTTCTCTGGTTCCCAAGTCGGACTTCACCGCATGCTTCTGCAGCAGCTGTCTTTATGATATCCTTGAATTTATTCCAGAGGGTTTCCAAGTCATCAGGTCGTTCTTCTGTGTTGCTCACTGCTGTAGCAATAAGCCCCTGATATCTGGTTTAGCACAGTCTCACCACATCTTTTTTCTCCTGTGTTTTGCGTTTATAAACCACATCATTAGCACAGTCTCACCACATCTGTTTTTCTCCTGTGTTTTGCCTATATAAACCATATCATTAGCACAGTCTCACCACATCTTTTTTCTCCTGTGTTTTGCCTTTATAAACCACATCATTAGCACAGTCTCACCACATCTGTTTTTCTCCTGTGTTTGGCCTTTATGAACCACATAATTAGCACAGTCTCAACACATCTGTTTTTCCTGTGTTTTGCCTTTATAAACCACATCATTAGCACAGCCTCACCACATCTGTTTTTCTCCTGTGTTTTGCCTATATAAACCACATCATTAGCACGGTCTCACCACATCTGTTTTTCTCCTGTGTTTGGCCTATATAAACCACATCATTAGCACAGTCTCACCACATCTGTTTTTCTCCTGTGTTTTGCCTTTATAAACCACATCATTAGCACAGTCTCACCACATCTTTTTTCTCCTGTGTTTTGCCTTTATAAACCACACCATTAGCACAGTCTCACCACATCTGTTTTTCTCCTGTGTTTTGCCTATATAAACCACATCATTAGCACAGTCTCACCACATCTGTTTTTCTCCTGTGTTTTGCCTATATAAACCACATCATTAGCACAGTCTCACCACATCTGTTTTTCTCCTGTGTTTTGCCTTTATAAACCACATCATTAGCACAGTCTCACCACATCTGTTTTTCTCCTGTGTTTTGCCTATATAAACCACATCATTAGCACAGTCTCACCACATCTGTTTTTCTCCTGTGTTTCGCCTATATAAACCACATCATTAGCACAGTCTCACCACATCTGTTTTTCTCCTGTGTTTGGCCTTTATAAACCACATCATTAGCACAGTCTAAACACATCTGTTTTTTCCTGTGTTTTGCCTTTATAAACCACATCATTAGCACAGCCTCACCACATCTGTTTTTCTCCTGTGTTTTGCCTATATAAACCACATCATTAGCACAGTCTCACCACATCTATTTTTCTCCTGTGTTTTGCCTATATAAACCACATCATTAGCACAGTCTCACCACATCTGTTTTTCTCCTGTGTTTGGCCTATATAAACAACATCATTAGCACAGTCTCATCACATCTGTTTTTCTCCTGTGTTTTGCCTATATAAACCACATCATTAGCACAGTCTCACCACATCTGTTTTTCTCCTGTTTTGCCTTTATAAACCACATCATTAGCACAGTCTTACCACATTTGTTTTTTCCCTGTGTTTTGCCTTTATAAACCACATCATTACCACAGTCTCACAACATCTGTTTTTCTCCTGTGTTTTGCCTTTATAAACCACATCATTAGCACAGTCTCACCACATCTGTTTTTCTCCTGTGTTTTGCCTTTATAAACCACATCATTATCACAGTCTCACCACATCTGTTTTTCTCCTGTGTTTTGCCTTTATAAACCACATCATTAGCACAGTCTCACCACATCTTTTTTCTCCTGTGTTTTGCCTTTATAAACCACATCATTAGCACAGTCTCACCACATCTGTTTTTCTCCTGTGTTTGGCCTATATAAACAACATCATTAGCACAGTCTCATCACATCTGTTTTTCTCCTGTGTTTTGCCTATATAAACCACATCATTAGCACAGTCTCACCACATCAGTTTTTCTCCTGTGTTTTGCCTTTATAAACCACATCATTAGCACAGTCTCACCACATCTGTTTTTCTCCTGTGTTTTGCCTTTATAAACCACATCATTAGCACAGTCTCACCACATCTGTTTTTCTCCTGTGTTTTGCCTATATAAACCACATCATTAGCACAGTCTCACCACATCTGTTTTTCTCCTGTGTTTTGCCTTTGTAAACCACATCATTAGCACAGTCTCACCACATCTGTTTTTCTCCTGTGTTTTGCCTTTATAAACCACATCATTAGCACAGTCTCACCACATCTGTTTTTCTCCTGTGTTTTGCCTTTATAAACCACATCATTAGCACAGTCTCACCACATCTGTTTTTCTCCTGTGTTTTGCCTTTATAAACCACATCATTAGCACAGTCTCACCACATCTCACCACATCTGTTTTTCTCCTGTCTTTTGCCTTTATAAACCACATCATTAGCACAGTCTCACCACATCTGTTTTTCTCCTGTGTTTTGCCTATATAAACCACATCATTAGCACAGTCTCACCACATCTGTTTTTCTCCTGTGTTTTGCCTATATATTTTTTTTTTTTTTTTTCTTAACTAGCGGCACTTAGGCTTTCAGCCCTTCGGCCCAATGACATGTCATTGCGAGGCTGGGGAACCTGAGGTCTTTCCTTCCAACCCGGTCAGGAGCTTCGCTCCTTCCCATCCACAGAGGGTTTATCACAGGAGCCGTTCAGGCTGTTCAGTCAAATTTCCGGCCGTAAACATTTCTTCAAACGCCGACGCCCGGGTTTTAACCATGAACACCTGGTCGCCAGTACAACGCCGAAGCCATTACACCAGCGCGGCTCCCGTTTTGCCTATATAAACCACATCATTAGCACAGTCTCACCACATCTGTTTTTCTCCTGTGTTTTGCCTTTATAAACCACATCATTAGCACAGTCTCACCACATCTGTTTTTCTCCTGTGTTTTGCCTATATAAACCACATCATTAGCACAGTCTCACCACATCTGTTTTTCTCCTGTGTTTTGCCTATATAAACCACATCATTAGCACAGTCTCACCACATCTGTTTTTCTCCTGTGTTTGGCCTTTATAAACCACATCATTAGCACAGTCTAAACACATCTGTTTTTTCCTGTGTTTTGCCTTTATAAACCACATCATTAGCACAGCCTCACCACATCTGTTTTTCTCCTGTGTTTTGCCTATATAAACCACATCATTAGCACAGTCTCACCACATCTACTTTTCTCCTGTGTTTTGCCTATATAAACCACATCATTAGCACAGTCTCACCACATCTGTTTTTTTCCTGTGTTTGGCCTATATAAACAACATCATTAGCACAGTCTCATCACATCTGTTTTTCTCCTGTGTTTTGCCTATATAAACCACATCATTAGCACAGTCTCACCACATCAGTTTTTCTCCTGTGTTTAGCCTTTATAAACCACATCATTAGCACAGTCTCACCACATCTGTTTTTCTCCTGTTTTGCCTTTATAAACCACATCATTAGCACAGTCTTACCACATCTGTTTTTTTCCTGTGTTTTGCCTTTATAAACCACATCATTAGCACAGTCTCACAACATCTGTTTTTCTCCTGTGTTTTGCCTTTATAAACCACATCATTAGCACAGTCTCACCACATCTGTTTTTCTCCTGTGTTTTGCCTTTATAAACCACATCATTATCACAGTCTCACCACATCTTTTTTTCTCCAGTGTTTTGCCTTTATAAACCACATCATTAGCACAGTCTCACCACATCTTTTTTCTCCTGTGTTTTGCCTTTATAAACCACATCATTAGCACAGTCTCACCACATCTGTTTTTCTCCTGTGTTTGGCCTATATAAACAACATCATTAGCACAGTTTCATCACATCTGTTTTTCTCCTGTGTTTTGCCTATATAAACCACATCATTAGCACAGTCTCACCACATCAGTTTTTCTCCTGTGTTTTGCCTTTATAAACCACATCATTAGCACAGTCTCACCACATCTGTTTTTCTCCTGTGTTTTGCCTTTATAAACCACATCATTAGCACAGTCTCACCACATCTGTTTTTCTCCTGTGTTTTGCCTATATAAACCACATCATTAGCACAGTCTCACCACATCTATTTTTCTCCTGTGTTTTGCCTTTGTAAACCACATCATTAGCACAGTCTCACCACATCTGTTTTTCTCCTGTGTTTTGCCTATATAAACCACATCATTAGCACAGTCTCACCACATCTGTTTTTCTCCTGTGTTTTGCCTTTGTAAACCACATCATTAGCACAGTCTCACCACATCTGTTTTTCTCCTGTGTTTTGCCTTTAAAAACCACATCATTAGCACAGTCTCACCACATCTGTTTTTCTCCTGTGTTTTGCCTTTATAAACCACATCATTAGCACAGTCTTACCACATCTGTTTTTTTCCTGTGTTTTGCCTTTATAAACCACATCATTAGCACAGTCTCACCACATCTGTTTTTCTCCTGTGTTTTGCCTTTATAAACCACATCATTAGCACAGTCTCACCACATCTGTTTTTCTCCTGTGTTTTGCCTTTATAAACCACATCATTATCACAGTCTCACCACATCTGTTTTTCTCCAGTGTTTTGCCTTTATAAACCACATCATTAGCACAGTCTCACCACATCTGTTTTTCTCCTGTGTTTTGCCTTTATAAACCACATCATTAGCACAGTCTCACCACATCTGTTTTTCTCCTGTGTTTTGCCTATATAAACCACATCATTAGCACAGTCTCACCACATCTGTTTTTCTCCTGTGTTTTGCCTTTATAAACCACATCATTAGCACAGTCTCACCACATCTGTTTTTCTCCTGTGTTTTGCCTTTATAAACCACATCATTAGCACAGTCTCACCACATCTGTTTCTCTCCTGTGTTTTGCGTATATAAACCACATTATTAGCACTGTCTCACCACATCTGTTTTTCTCCTGTGTTTTGCCTTTATAAACCACATCATTAGCACAGTCTCACCACATCTGTTTTTCTCCTGTGTTTTGCCTTTAGAAACCACATCATTAGCACAGTCTCACCACATCTGTTTTTCTCCTGTGTTTTGCCTATATAAACCACATCATTAGCACAGTCTCACCACATCTGTTTTTCTCCTGTGTTTTGCCTTTATAAACCACATCATTAGCACAGTCTCACCACATCTGTTTTTCTCCTGTGTTTTGCCTTTATAAACCACATCATTAGCACAGTCTCACCACATCTGTTTTTCTCCTGTGTTTTGCCTTTATAAACCACATCATTAGCACAGTCTCACCACATCTGTTTTTCTCCTGTATTAGACTTATATAAACCACATCATTAGCACAGTCTCACCACATCTGTTTTTCTCCTGTGTTTGGCCTATATAAACCACATCATTAGCACAGTCTCACCACATCTGTTTTTCTCCTGTGTTTTGCCTTTATAAACCACATTATTAGCACAGTCTCACAACATCTGTTTTTCTCCTGTGTTTTGCCTTTAAAACCACATCATTAGCACAGTCTCACCACATTATTTTTTTCTCCCGTGTTTGGCCTATATAAACCACGAAATTAGCGACAGCACTAACATCTTCCATTTCATCATCATCATATTTCTTGGCTGTCCTTACATATCATGGAGCCACCACAGTAGCTGGTCCTCTTGAAGAAAGCCTGCTCTTACAGCGGTGGTATCTCAGGTAATTTGTTTGACATGATAAGGTTGCCTGCCTCATGCACAACCTCACATTAGTCACCTTGTATGACAGCCTCATGCACAACCTCACATTCGTCACCTTGTATGTCAGCCTCATGCACAACCTTATATTAGTCACCTTGTATGACAACCTCATGCACAACCTCATATTAGTCACCTTGTATGACAGCCTCATGCACAACCTCACATTAGTCACCTTGTATGACAGCCTCATGCACAACCTCATATTAGTCACTTTGTATGACAACCTCATGCACAATCTTACATTAGTCACCTTGTATGACAGCCTCATGCACAACCTCATATTAGTCACCTTCTATGTCAGCTTCATGCACAACCTCATATTAGTCACCTTGTATGACAGCCTCATGCACATCCTCATATTAGTCACCTTGTATGGCAGCCTCATGCACAACCTCATATTAGTCACCTTTATGACAGCCTCATGCACAACCTCATATTAGTCACCTTGTATGTCAGCCTCATGCACAACCTCATATTAGTCACCTTTATGACAGCCTCATGCACAACCTCATATTAGTCACCTTGTATGACAGCCTCATGCACAACCTCATATTAGTCACCTTGTATGTCAGCCTCATGCACAACCTCATATTAGTCACCTTTATGACAGCCTCATGCACAACCTCATATTAGTCACCTTGTATGACAGCCTCATGCACAACCTCATATTAGTCACCTTGTATGACAGCCTCATGCACAACCTCATATTAGTCACCTTGTATGACAGCCTCATGCACAACCTCATATTAGTCACCTTGTATGACAGCCTCATGCACAACCTCATATTAGTCACCTTGTATGACAGCCTCATGCACAACCTCACGTTAGTCACCTTCTTTGACAGCTTCATGCACAACCTCACAATAGTCACCTTTAAGGGAGCAGTCGTCATATTTCTTTCTTTGTCTCTTCATAGACCCCCGGGAACTACCCCGGGGCACATCGACTGTTTACCATCATTTATTTACCATAGTTTTGTTTACCCATTCATTGTCGTTTCTGTTTAAACGTTGAATGAAGTGTGTAATAGTGAACATTTAGGATCTTCCTCGTTCGCCCTCAGACTTCCACATTAATGACTCTAATAAAGGCTGTAGTCAGTTCAAGGTTCCTAACATCTCCAAACAGTTTTTCGTTGAGAGAAGTGGGTTGTTTCCATGTGCCACTCCGTTCACAGCCGTAAGTTGGGGAGGACTGGAGCAGATGTTCAGCTGTCGTGGCGCTGATGCCACATTGTTGTAACACACTGAGTAATCCTTGATTGTACGTCCATGTTTCCATCCCCAAAACGTCTTGCACACACACACACACACACACACACACACACACACACACACACACACACACACACACACACACACACACACACACACACACTCATCACACACGCACGCACACACACATACACATCGTAAATTTCACTAGGCACCCACTGATAAGCTGATTATTCTAGACATACGTTCTAAGCGCGAATATAGCACACGTAGTGAGTTTCTTCCATCATGTTATCTCCCTTGATATGCTTCGAAATTGAACGTCTAATCTTTGTTCAAAGAGAGATAACTGTGAGATAGTGCTCAGAGAGAATGTTGGGAATAGTTGTTTCATCTTGTCTGTTCTTGGTAAGATTGTAAATTAATATTTTGTTAATATGAATAGATGAGCGGAAGTCAGTATATGTTTAAAAGACGTAAGCATTTCGATAGTGAAAATTATAACGAGTGACTAGTGTAAAATATGTATAACGGGTGAGTTGTGTGAACTGTCACATGATAGCTACATAGCAAAAAAGCGATATCGGTCAATGGGTAATGGACTTGACATGTTTGTCATGATATCTCTAATAAAAGTAGCTAGTAAGAGCGATGACAAGTCCAATTCCTTAGTCTGAGAACGATTCATAATTGTAGCTGAGATCATATATTAATATTTTTCTTCACTGAAAAAAAAACAGTTGAGGAAGGCGAGAGATTCCAGTACTAAAACGTTAACAAAGTCTGTTTCTATTTTAGTGAGGCATGGAAAGAACTTTAAACTCACACTTTTTAAGTGTTACCAATCATCAGCATCTCTTTTTTCGCTCCTTATATCGATGGTTCCGTTCATAAAGGCTGCGTCAAAGCGCATGCTCTATCACTGGTGGTTTCTATGACGACGTTACCACCCCATGCACAACTTCATATTAATCGCCTTTTAAGACGCGACTGAAGATGTACCCCGTGTAATTCCCGGGAGTCTCTGATGAGACCAAAAATAAAAGAATAGGACTACTATACTCTCTGGTATGTCGTACAAGCCAACTGATATGAGGATGTGCATAGCTGGCTACCTCATAATATAATGCGAATAGCCACTGAAACCACTACTGCAGGAGCATGTGATTGTTTGGTGAAAGCTTCCTGTAAGGGAACCAGTTCAATGGTAGTCCCATGTTCAATAAAGAGCGAAAAGAGAGGTAATAGTATTTGGTAATGCCCAAAAAAAATCAACTGGAGAAGAGAACTGGAGACAGAAGGGCAAATAATGAGGTAGACGTGGAAATAACTTGAGCTGATGGCACGCGACAGGAGAACTTGAGCTGATGGGACGTGGCAGGAGCACTTGAGTTGATGGCACGTGACAGGAGAACTTGAGCTGATGGCACATGACAGGAGCACTTGAGTTGATGGCACGTGACAGGAGAACTTGGAAGGTGTTGTTGAAGGCCTATGCTCCTTGTGGAGCTAAATGGAATTGATTGATTGATTGATTGATTGATTGATTGATTGATTGATTGATTGATTTTACATTTGACAACAAAGATTTTTTTAGACAGTGTCAGAGAAATATGTGCATAAAACTTTCAATGTTATAATTTCATCATCATGCATGTCTTGTAAATAAAACATAACTATCGTTCTTTGATCAGGCGAGTGAGGAGACTTATTATTACATGGTTACTCCAATTGTGAAGTATATGTGTTGTATGCGTCATTTTTATCTGTTGATACGGCGAGTATATCATTATCCATATACAGCAGTGATTTATAATCTCTATCTATTACATGCAACACTCAACGAATCTCACTTTATTATATCTTGACCCAGGGAATCGCACGTTAGTACAAGGTGGCGCATGAAGAAGTAGTCAAGTCTTAGTGCCAACAAGAGTTTTATCAATAATTTTAAGAATAATACACGTTATACTCGTATTACATTGCAAAAGTTATTTTTATTTAAATTTTATTATTACTAAAGAGTGTTATGAAAGAATGAGCACAAGACTACACTTACTGCTGATGAAACAAAAGCGGGATCCTTATCATGGTTACGACTCCTTATCAGTTGGCGGGGGTGTGACGGTATTGCAGTAGTGGTCCAACAGTGGCCAAAACTCAAGAGTATCTAATATGGGCTTCAAAGGTATCTACATTCGCACAAGATTACTCTTGGCAGAGATGTAAATAGAAGAAACAAAACGCTTCTATCTCCAGGGAGTCTTCACAAGATATTCATCATCATCATCTCAGCCCGTAACCCGTCATGGGTCGTAGGGGTGCCATGGTGGAAGCATCAGCAGACAGGGTCCTCCACTGCGCTCTATTCTCAGCAATGCGTACAAGTGTGGAGAAACCGTGTCCTGCCCATTCTTTGATGTTATCAGCCCAGGATTTTCTCTGCCTTCCTCTTCTCCGTTTACCTTCGACTGTTCCCTGAAGGATCGTTTTCGAAAAGGAGTCATGACGAGTTACATGCCCAAACCAGGCAAGCTTTCGACGTTTCACTATTGACAAAAGTGGTTCTTGGTGGCCTGCATAGGTGTTTATCTTCTCTCTAACATAGACATTTGTTTTGTGCTCTTTATAGCAAATGCGCAAAATTCTTCTATAACATTTATGCTCGAAAGCCTGAATCCTTCGCTCCGTATCTGCAGTGAGTGTCCAGCCCTCACACCCATACAAGAGAATAGATAATACAAGTGATTTGTATAATTTGATCTTCACAGGAAAACTGATGTTACTTTTCCAGATCACATTCAACCTTGTCATGGCAGCTGAGGCCATCTCAAGTCTTGTCTTGATTTCTTTACTTGATCTTCCATCACTACATATAGTGGACCCGAGATATTTAAAGGTGTTAACTTCTTCTAACGTTTGCCCATTTAACGTAATGTTGGTCGGAACATGTTTCTTATGGCTATTCACCAATATCTTGCTTTTTTCTATATTAATTTCCATCCCATACGTTCTTGTTACTTTCTCCAGTCTAGAGGTAAGGTCTTGAAGTTCTGATTCTGATCCAGCTATCAGATCAATATCATCAGCAAAACGTAGGTTGCACAGAGGTCGGCCTCCAATCGATATGGTTGATTTATAATCGTAGAGAGCCTCCTGCATAATATGTTCTAGATATATATTAAAGAGCACTGGTGACAGGATACATCCTTGGCGAACTCCTACAGTTGTTTTGAAAAATTCTCCAATGTCGTTGCTTGCAAAAACAGCACTGCTTGCGTCCTTGTATAGTGCTTCAATGATATCTATGATGTTGGTATCAAAATTTAATTTTCTCATTACTTGCCATAAGCCTTCATGCCAGACTCGATCGAAGGCTTTTGTGAAATCGATGAAGTTATGGTATAAATCGTGTTGATGTTGAAGATGTTTTTCGATAAGTAATCTAATATTGAAGATTTGTTCTGAGGTACTTCTTTTTGGTCTAAAGCCAGCCTGTTCCTCTGACAAGATTTCTTCTGATTTCTGTTTTATTCTGTTCAAAAGTATCCTTAACATCACCTTACTTGGATGACTAATAAGGCTAATGGTTCTGTAGTTCTTGCACATTTTTAGATTTCCTTCTTTGGAAGCGGTATTACTAATGACTGCGTCCATTCTTTTGGCCATTTTTTTGTACTCCATATCTTCTGGCAAATTGTTGTCATGATTTTTACTATATCTGGTCCTCCATATTTCAAGAGCTCTGCTGGGATATTATCCACACCCGGTGACTTCCCTCCTTTCATCGAACATATAGCCTCTTCCACTTCTTCCCGTAATATTGCTGCATTTCCGAGTTCCCTGTTTTCGCACTTAATGTTGTTTAATATGCCTAAGTCAGTGTCAAGTTTACAGTTATATAATTCTTTACAATATTCTGTCCACCTTCTCATTACAGCTGTTTTTTCATTGAGCAGAGCCCCATTGCTATCTTCTATGACAGTTACCCTGGGCTGTTGGGGTTTTGATAGTTTTCTTAATGTGTCAAAAGCTGCCTTGCTGTTACCTTTTATTAGCCCCGTATTAATGGACTCATTTTTCTTTGGCTTGTTTCATTTTCTTCCTAATATTTTTATTCACCATACTGTATTGCCATGCTGCTTCAGGAACCTCTTTCTTAACCTTTTTCATTTCCCGCCGTGTATCACATAACTTCAGAATGTCATCTGTAACCCATGGTTTGTTTATTTTCTTTCTTTTACCAAGTATTTCTGTTGCTGATTCAATGAGCACGTCTTTCATGTTCTCTGTGATTGAGTTGATATCATCCTCCAAAAAGTTAAGAGCTGCGAATTTTCCTCCAACAGTTGCCTCAAAGATTCCCGCGATTTCTGGATCTTTCAGTTTGTCTAAATTGAATCTTAACTGAGAACATCTGTTTTGATTATAGTTCTTTTTAAGTTTAAGCTTGAGCGTCATCAATACCATGTCGTGATCACTACCAATGTCGGCGCCAGGAAAAGTCCTAGTCTTGGCTTTAATAATACTGGACTTGAATCTTTTGGATACAAGAATAAAATCAAGTTGGCCATGTATCTCAGTTTTTGGGGCATGCCACATTGTTCTTCTTGATAACTTATGAGGAAATAGTGTATTTGCAAGGGTTAGTTTATAGTTGCTGGCAAATTCTAGTAGCCTTAGTCCTCGATCGTTGGTTTCTCCTGTCCCAAATGTCCCCCACTGTACCAGCCCAGTGACCGTATGCATCTGGCCCTATTTTAGCATTCCAATCACCTAACACGATGAGAAGATCTTTCTTTGGAATTTTCTTAATTGCTTCATCCACATTGTCATAAAATGTATCAATTGCCTCATCCTCATAGTCAGTAATGGGGGCATATACCTGTATGATGGAGATGTTCTTTGGATGTGCTGCAATACGAATGGTGATAAGCCTGCTATTTATTGGGGTGCAGCTGATGACAGAGTTCAATCTATCTTTATGTACGATAAAACCTACTCCATGCTGATGTTTAGACTCATCTCCACTAAACCAAATTTTGTGACCATCATCCGTTATTGATTCACCTAATCCTGTCCATCTGACTTCTGCTAGGCCCAGGATGTCCCACGAGTATCTAACAAGTTCATGTGTTAGTTCTTTGACTTTTCCACACGCATATAGCGTGCGTACATTCCAAGTTCCAACAACAAAACTTTCTCTTGGAAGTTTCAAAACAGGTGTTTGTACCCCATTCGCTGACTTATCACTCTCAAGGGGCAATGAGAGCGCGGTCGTTGTTAATCCGGGCATCGGCCGATCCGGCAAATTATTACTGAGTTGACTTTCCATCATAGCATTTCAGTGGGCAAGAGGTTTGCTTGGCGGTGCCCATCTCCTCTCCAAGTATCCTTGCAGGTACATACAAAAATGTACCTGGAGCAGTAACAATAGCCCTCAATAAATCTGTAATGTTTTGAAACACTGTCCGATCGACACATCACAAAACCGCCATCTTGGCTACTTGTATCAACACAAACAAGATATTCAGATAAGCGAAAACAATGCTGCTTTGGCTGAGCACGTTAATTCTAGAATCTGCCGACAACTTTTGTGAAGGAATTAAGCACTTATTAATTTCAGCTCTTTCATGCCCCCACCTTGATTTACTCAGTGGAATTCTTATTGTTCTGGGATAGCTATGTTTAGAGTGTGTGTAGTAAATTGACTGAGACAAACATGCAGTAACTTTGAAATGATTAAATCGAAGTTAAATTTGTAACATTACAAATAACAAAATTTAATAATCACTTTAGGTTTTAACAGTTTGAAAATAAATTGAATAGTTTAGAAGAAAAGTTTCATTATTGATTTATAGTAGAGATGATGGGGAAAAGTTCACTTTGGCAGCGTATAAATGTCACTTAGCTGCTAATAGTAGTTTCTGCTCCCGCTGATGGGTTCTGTGTACACTGCGCTCACTCGTCGCTGGTCAAGATTAAAGGCGCCGCACGTTCCTAGAACGTCAAGGAGTAACGACCAAGCTGTTCCTGCGTCTGTCTATGAGACCTTCTTATGATGGCGTCTCGCACAACGTCAGTCCACTTCTTCCTTCACTTGGTTCCAGAGATAGTACTTTCTGCTGGGACCACCAATAACTATGAAAACGAATAGAAACGAAACGCTTTCCTCAGTATTGCGTTTCCCGACACATACTTATGTGCTCCCCTCTTCTATTACACCATCCCATCCAATACAATATTCCCGCCGTAAGTACGTCGGTCGGTCGGTCACATCATGCACACCGTCATTTGCACACTTTTCTATTTTCGAGAGAGTACATTAACTTTCAACCACAGCTAAGGGGTGCAACAGTGGTTGAAAGTTAGACAATAATTGCATTTTATATATATATATATATATATATATATATATATATATAATATATATATATATATATATATATATATATATATATATATATATATATATATATATATATATATATATATATATATATATATATATATTTACATCTAAACAGAGCTATTACTTATAAGTGGAATTTCGTTGGATTACACCAACGTGAGGCTTGAACGGGCTAAACCATTGCGTAAATCCTTCACAAAAGGCGACGGACCAGATATAATACGTTAACAATTGTTCAGTCCAATGCAACATTGTTCGTGACTTCTGGAAATATCTTGTGAACGCTTCCTTATGATAGAAGTGTCATTAATCTTCTATGTACATCTCTGCCAAGAGTAATCTTGCGCGAAGGTAGATATCGGTCCTTGAATGCAGACGTTTAAACTATTTACCCACATATCTGATACAATGTATATTTTTTTCAAGTGACACCATGGAAGCCAATATTAGATACTCTTGAGTTTTGGTCACTGTTGGACCATTACTGCAAAGCAGGGGAGGCAATCCGTGACAGCGTGACTCACACGGGAAGCTTTAGGTGATGTTAAACGTGGCCTTAGGAAAAGACACCTTGTGGGTTTTGATGACATACTTGCATGTCGTGCATCGTGTCCGACCACAGGGTAGTGTGCCAAAGTGAGTGACAATCTCAGTTGGGAGACGGCTGTGAACAAGAAGATCCTTCAGGTTCTTGTCGCATCTATATCCCACCAAAAGTGCCTCACCGAATACTTCTCGGGTCACAGAATCTGCTTGGAGGATGGGTAAGTGGCTGAAAAGGATATTTTTGACTGCAGTGCTGTGAGGGCTATAGGTCAAGATTAATTTGACTCTATCCGAAGTGGATTTGTAGTGGGGTTTGAGGGCCTCCTGACCGCGAGATGGGGAGAACACGTTGGAGGGCGGAGGTGAGAACATGTTATTTTCTATTTTTTTTTTTCATACTCATCTATTGCACTCCACGTCCTACTGCAGTTCCCCCTCATCTACAACGACTTATATCAATAGCCGTGTCTTGCTGGTTTATAGAAGGGAAGGGTTCATTCTTGTTACTAATCCCTCATTCGGTATAATTAGTTCATTGTCTTCAATGAAGTCCAACAGTAGTTTTCCTGATTTGTCTATTAAATTGCCTCCCCAAGCTGTATGGTGAGCATTGAAGTCTCCCACTATGATAGTTCTGTTGTTTATTCTTTTATTCACGGCTGTGATATCTCTTTCGTTTATGTTTCCACTTGAACTGTACAGGTTAACTATGTTTATTTCTTCTAGCTCATTAGATACTGTTATAGTAATTCCTTCAAAATTGTCTGTTCAAAAGAATTCTCAGTCAGTTATTACATACGTATTATTGACTAGAAATGCCTCACCTCCTCCTTTGTGAGTTTCTGTTCATTTCGGAAGACTTTATATTCAAGTATAGTAAAACGTTGATTCGGATTAAGCTTAGTCTCTTGAATGGCAAATATTACTTTAGATTGTTTAAACATGCCTATTAATGCTGGTATATTTTTTTTGACACTTCTGCAATTCCACTGTATTTTTCTAATGTTCTGTACTTCCATTATTTAATTTTTAAGTTTATTTTAAAATAGTGTTTTACTCTTTTACTCTGATAAATGTATAATATAGTGATTGATTTATTTGTTTTTAACAAAGTGCCCTAGATTTTCTATTTCTCTATTTAAGTGAGTATGTATTTCACTTTGAAGATTCAGTATAAAGCATTTGAGATAAACACATTGTTCACTAGTAAAAAATGGCCACTTACCGCGTGAGCTTTGACTCATTTTTGCACTGGTCTTGATGAACCAGCCCACCTAGGCTTTACCGTCTGAGAGTCAACAGACTACCTAGGATTCCCGAAGAGTGTCGGTGGCACACCCAGGACTTAGTGGCTTGGACGAGGACAGCCCGCCTGGGATTTGTGAAACATAGAACCGAAAACGGCGATCAATAAAGCGTTGTGGCGGACGTTCGAGAGAGCGCACAATTTGATAACGTGAAATGAATAATTCAATACAATAATACACGCCGTAAGTACATTTTGCACACCGTCATTCGCGCACTTTTTCTATTTTCGAGAGAGTACATTAACTTTCAACAACAGCTAAGGGGGTGCAACTGTGTTTGACAGTTAGACAATAATTGTATTGTTTCCCCTTATATGGACTCTCGCGAAAATAGAAAAGTGTGACTGTGTGCGTTAAGTCAACAGACAATCAAGATACTCTTCTGTTCAGTTTCATTCGGAAAACGGATTTAACTCATTATTTTTCTTAAAAATAACCTTAAAATGTAAGTTTTCTGATTGTTTCTTCGAGACAAAATTTTAATTTAAAGTATTGCAGACTTATTATTATGGATCAAAAATTGAAAAGTGTTCACAAAATAAATTGAATATGTTTTCATTTATGTTTACACTGATTGAAAAGTTTGAAACTTTCATTAATTTTAAAATAAATATTTTCACATAGACATTTACATTGCTTTGAAACTGTAAGTATTTATACTTAGAATGTACATCATTTCTTTCATCTTTTCCTCCCTGCTCCATAGAAACTTGGGACTACTTTCTACTTTTAGTTCTAATTAAAAAACTAGCAATAAAGCAATCACCAGCCCGTGCAGTGGTGGTTCATGAATCATCATTCTATACGCTGAGGTTCCCAGCCTCAAATGACTTGGACATCCACTAGCGATTTTTACGCATTAAACTTCACATGATAATATACAACAAATGTTAGTTCACATGTTAGTAATAAAATATAGAATGTAAAATCACAATTTACACCAATCCTGGCTCACAGACTTTTTGCTCAGATAAATAAAAGAGACGAATCGGCCTCTTACACGCGTCTGGGGTGTCGTTAATTTAATAAGTTCCCTCTCCTTGTGTGTTTTCAGTTTCCACAGTCCTGGTTTCCTTGTTAATATTGATAGAGATTTCCTAAGCTATTTTGTAAGTCCGTCCAGATTCTCCAATAAAAGGCCCAAGCTGATAACATGAAATTTTGAATTCTAGGCCTTACTCTAGCAAGGTCTGGTATCTTGGCAAGCGATCTTCACGGTGGAATAACTGAAACGTGTCAGGTTATATTCCCGGTTTCTCGCGCATCTGTTGTTTATGGAGTTAAATAAATGCTCCAATCATTTTCAAACAAGCGGGGTAGGGTGTGGTGCTTTCAAAATATTCCACGTGAAATAAGGTGCGTAAAGCAAAAGGTCACGTATGGCAATAAGATATACGATGCCTTGCGTACAGACTCGCGAACATGTCGTTAACCTCATATGACAACGTGTGTCAAAAGTAACAATTCATTACTTTATCAGAAAGTATTCTCTTACCGGTGTCTGTCCATAAGTTATCTCCCCGTATTCCAAACTTTGGTGATGCGCGCACCCCTCTTATCGGTGCTTAGGCAGATAGCACTGGGCGATGTACGTGTTAATCTGCCACCGCCAAGCTTGGTACAAGGGAATTTTACCAACCTGCCTCTCGTAATATTATCTCTACATTTCCTTGCAAATGTGACGTGTTTTTCATCCACAAGGAGTGTCAGATAACAGACAAGACACAATTTACTGATAGTAGTAAAAAAATACTTGAACATATAAACTATCTGCTACATAGTATAGAAAGAAAGAAAGTGCGACAATTGAAAGCACGCAATAAAATCAGTACCACAAATGCACCGATTACTGCCGGAGTGAAACAAGATATCGAGAGGGGCTCCCATTCTGTCACAGGGGGCTACTTTTTCGTGCACCACCCTGTATATCGAACATTCTGGACCTCTCCTGATATAAAACAGCAACGTTATCTACCTCTTAATAAAACGCAACACTGTAGGTCTCTCATGGCTATATCGTACTGTAGTTTTACATGATGAAGTTGCCAGCCTCATAGACAGCGTTAATATTAGATGTCTTATACGACATGCCAGAAGCAGCACTAGTCATATTTTGAAATTGTTTTCTCAGATACCCTCGGGAACAACAAGGGAGCAAATAACGTTACATTCTTAATGTTACGTACCTGGGGATAGTTAACGTAGTTATTTACGTTGCGGTTTACAGGAAGAGTAGATTTAAGAGTTACTTGTTCCAAAGTTGACATTGGACTTCCTCCTCTGGAACATTACTCTTCTCTTTATTTACATAAAGTACAAGTGTGGATTCGGAGGTGTTTAAATGTCGAACTATCTAATGTAGAAACAGATTTGCTGAAAGAGCCTTATTTTGAAGTGGATTTACTTCACTTAAATACATTCATATTGTTATTCTGTAATGTAATTATACAACAGAATCCAATTCTTCTTCAATCAATCAATAACTTTAGCTCCCCTAGCAGCATAGGCCTTCAACAAACGCATGCAAAGTCCTCCTGTCACGTGCCATCAGCTGAAGTTCTTTCCAAGTTTTCCTCATCATGTTCACTTCTGTCTCAAGTTGTCTTCGCCATGTGAGAATCTTTCTTCATTAAATTATAATTTCGTTGAAATTTGCAAAGTAAGCTTCGATTTTATGGCTCAGTATGCAACATCAATAATCGCCTTGCTCTTCTATTTATTCTTTAAGTGCCAAGCCTATTGGCGAAAACAATCATGTCTCATAACTTATGTCTCAACTGATCTTGTTATCAATAGTTGGTGAGCTGTTTCTATGCCACGATGTTAAGATATCCAATATCCTTGGTCTCTTTCGACCGCAATCTCTTTTTCGGCGTCATTTTTACCTGTTGCCAAAATATCTTGCAGTTTTTTTCTATTCTCATAATATGCTTGAAAAATGTGGACTGTTTTTGTCTGATGTATATAATAAGTTTACATTCAGCGACTTCTGTGAGGAAATCTTTATTACTCTTTGTATCTGTTCGTTATACTTTTAACGGTTTTCTGTAAAACCACGTCATTGCTGCCTCTGGAGATTTCTCGTTTGTTTATTAATTGTACTTGATTCATTACTATAACATATTCTGTTCTATGCAACAATAAAAAACTTTCGTTTTTACTTCCCTTGTGCTAAATGTTGTGTGTCTTGATGAATTCTTGATTTATTTCCATTCTTATTGTTTATTGTCATACTTTTTGTATGGGTACTCTAGAACAGTGCCCTGCAACCGGTGTGCCACCGAGTGTGCCGTCAAGTGCCGCCGACGTCTGCCTGGTGTGCCGTAACACTAGGCAGAATACACCATATAATGGTATACAAAATTATATTTTTATCTTAAATATTACGAAATAATCTCACGTAAAATTTTACAAATAATAAGTCGAGTTATCATCATCCACCACTCCATTACAACAAATTAGGCAGCGTTGTCTTATGATTGCATCGAATTTTTAAATATTTATCATACCCACGTATTTAAATATTGTAGTGTACCGTGGAATTTTGAAAGACACACTAAGTGTGCCAAGAAGCGTAAAAAGGTGCGGAGCACAGCTCTTGAAGTAAGGCAGAAGTAGATGTAAGGGACATCATACTAAGTGAGAGTGTGCTTGTTCATTTAGCAGCTATGTCCCTTTTAATACAGTCCGCTTGTCTCGGGGATTTGTGGCATTTTTACACTCACACCTGCCCTTAGAGAGAACTTAATATTTACAACTCCTATCCTTCCCCCAATTAATCGCTGAATCAATCAAAACATAATTAAGATTTTACTAGATGGATACACAAGGAAACTATAATGGGACTTGTCACATAATATCTTATGTTACGCAGGAAACGGTGCAAATGGGTGCAGTGAGCGGATTGAACAGGAAGCCTTGGAAGAAAGATGTCTGTTAGCCGGCTATAGGAGCCGTAGTTCATTTGCTTATTCTCGCTTTGTGATTACAGTCATGCGCAGCATAACGTCCGTTCGGACAACGTCCGACCGCAAATACATCCGTGGTCCCATAAAGTTATAATAAGGTTCAGAAATCCCGATAGGAGAACAGGACGAAGCGGACGAAACCGGACGTAGCGAAAGCAACAGCTTCCCGCACGCAACACGTGTATCTCATGTCTCTTGTATACAGTACAAAGCGATTGCGACGCCAGACGTATAATGGTACAGTACATATATAAACTATAATACAGTACATATGTCTTGATAGTCATAATAAACGCCTATGTTACTGGCCTATTTATGTACTGTACTGTACTTACAATCGTTATTTTAATGTGAACTTTCGAAAATACATTATCGTGAAGTGCATCATGGCTCCCAAACGCAGCAAAACCAGTTCTAGTGACAGCAGCAGCAAGAGACAAAGGAAAAGTATCAATTTGGAAGTGAAACAAAAGGTAATTAAACATCACGAAGGTGGAAAACTAGTCAATGCTATAGCTCGTGATTTGAGCATGTCGCACTCGACATTAAGAACAAAGAAAAAATTCTCCAAGCTGTTAAAGGATCGGCTCCATTGAAAGCTACAAAGCTTACGAAAATACGAGAGGGACCTATATCTGACATGGAAAAATTGCTAATGACCTGGATTGAGGACCAAACACAGAAGCGAATCCCTCTCAGCACGTTGACGATCACTGCTAAGGCACGAAGCTTGTTCGAAATGCTTAAAGAAAAAGCAGGACCAGACTACAATATCGAGTTTAGTGCTAGTTCTGGGTGGTTCAAACGCTTCAAACAACGTTTTTCGCTGCATAATGTGAAAGTGAGTGGTGAGTCTGCGAGTGCTGATGCTAAGGCAGTAGAAGATTTTGTCGAAACCCTAGATAAACTAATTGTAGAGGGAGGTTATTTGCCCCAGCAAATTTTTAATATGGACGAAACCTGCTTATTCTGGAAACGAATGCCTGAAAGGACCTTCATCCATAAAGAGGCCAAGTCAATGCCCGGCTTTAAGGCTTTTAAAGACAGTACATTCGCTGAAATACAGTATTGTACGTGTACAGTATCTTGGCTATTTAGTCAATACAGGTACACTACAGTTTCCCATATAACTTTGCTAAGTATAAAGTATGGTGTTCGCACAACGTCCAAATCGCATAACGTCCTATTTCACAGAACGTATCTTGGACGTTAAGCGGCGCATGGCTGTATTTGGTTTTGGGCAGCATAGTTTGTATAATCTGATGGTAGCGGGCTGTGTTGAGCCAGTCCGATGGTTTTTGCTGTTATTATTGAGGTTATATGTGTAGTATCGTGATTATTAAAAAAGTAGATTGTCAGCACGCCTTTGTGTCTTAATTGTGTGACCTCTCGCAGTTGTATATGAGCTAATAAGAGGACAATGTCATGAAAGTGTAGTTAATATACTATGGCAGGACTGCTTCTAGCGTATCCTTGAGCATAGTTTTAAAGCACAGCGTTACACACAGATGCTTGACGAGTTACCCTTGAGTCACTGACAGGTGGCCCTAAGCATACAGCATTTAACCCCGTAGGTCATCGAAAGGTTTTGCTAAGAGGCGCTTCGTTTCATACAAATATACATATATGTTATATACATACATAGAAAACTGTATAGCTTGATTCTAAACTTTTACAATTGTTAAGATCACATAAGGCTAAAGAGAAGCCAGTTGTTATTAGCAAAAACGAAAGCAGAAATGGCCAGCACAAATTCTGAATCTCTGCCACCACCCTCTGAACTAAGATGACATATATGAATTATTATTCTTCCTTCTTCCTCGTTCGTCCTGAACAGGACGTTGGTTGCGTTGTGTCTGTTTACACCGGAGCTGCGATATCTGCGCCTTTCGGTGGTCACATCCGACTTCAGCACGGCATTTTTTGGGACTGGGTTTGCCTTCCATCTTCGATTCCTACTGTCTCAGCCAGACTGCAGTGATGCAGCCTGTTTCCAGGACCACCACGTAGAGGTGGAGTAGGGTCTTTGTCAGCTCTGGTTCGCTGACCCTGACGCAAGCAGTCAAGCTATGGGTCGCTGACTGCATTCTCTATTGCTGCATCTTTGGGTCCCATGTGAATGATGAGACCAATAGATCATTAAATCGAATAGGCTTAAAAGATCGATGCCCCCACCTGAGACGTGACGTAACGACACCAGTTATATATAGCTTGTAACTTTTATTTTATGTTTACTAATATAAATGTATTTATTGAAATCTAATTCGAGTTAACAAATGGAAAATTCAATAAGTTCAAAGTTATAACAAGTTAATTAATTAATTAAAATGAATTCTAGTACATTTACTCAGTTATAGCCTTACTTTCCTTTATATCATTATTAGTATGATGATTTCTTCATCAAAATAAGTCTACAATCCTGAAATAAATTTTATTCGATTGATAATTTAAATACTAATTAAAAAAAATTTTAGCTGCAAAAAAATGGTATGCAAAATTTGTAAGTGAAATTCGATTCAGACCTGATGGACGTATCTATTGAATGTTGGTTTTGTTGGCACTTCTGGGCAGTCAGTGCATTATCTCATGATGTATACAGTTACATCGTTTGGCTCAAGACAAATTTTTACTTTGATTTCATTTTCATCGGCACCTAATATTGGTTATTTTCTCTAGAAATGGCTTCTCCGACTTAATTTCAGACTTTCTTGTCCAAATAGTTCAGGCCCGCTTTCACAATAAGACTTGACCCAAAAATCATGTTTTTTTAGCACGTTCCTTGCACAACTTGAAAACGTATCAGAGTTTGACGTCACGTTTGGGGAAGTGAATTCTCTGGTTTATGTCTACCGGAACATATTCTTATTCCAGTCCTAATTTACTAGGCACTAAACTTATGAAATTTATTTCTCGTTCGTAGCGGGAGAACTTTAGCACAGAGTTTAATTTTTTGTACAAGAGCGTTATTATCTTTTATGGTAACACTAACTCTTAAGCCTATTTCTAACACTTAAATTACTTTCTTGGCTAAACTACTAGTGCATATCTATTTTGATGTGCTCTCGAGAAAAGACAGAGAAGGTTTGAAAGCTTGGTTGTCTAGTTAATCTATCCTGGTGGTGGTCCAAGCGTAAGACACACTTCAGTCCAATAACACCAGAGATTCTAGTAGAGGGATTTCCCGCAAGTAAGGAACGTACTATCAGTGCTCTTGAGTCAGCTTCTCAAGGGAGATCAGTATACAACTTGTTCCAGACATTGAGACTTCAGCGCAGTGTATGCTCAGCTTGACATGTATTTTCTGTTACTGAATTTTAGCCCACCTGGTCAAAAAAAAATGTAAACTTTCCTAACGAAAAGATATGAAAGTGTCGATAATTCATGTTTGCATCTTATAAACCTGAACGGTGTTAAGGAAGCGTTTTTATAAACGTGTACGGTTTAATTAGACAGCATAATTAACTGAGAGGTTCTCGTCGGGAAAACACTATAAACCTAGCCAAGCCAGATTATCTGAGATCGTAACATCAAAATCGTTGGATAAGTGGCAGGCTGGCTCAATGTTATAAGTTGAAATTATAGATGAAGGTAGGGGTTAGAGTTACGCCTACAAGTGTGGGGTAGTGAGTGAAATTAACTAATGAGAAATTGTACTAGGATAAGAAAATGAAATTGAAATAATTAAGAGAAAGAACCACGGAAGACTTAGAAAAGTGAATGAGCCAATTCATTTTGTCACAAGCATATTCATAGGAGGTTATATAAAAAAAATAGCATGGCAAATATCTAGAATCTAGAGGACTACAAACAACTTGTAGACAAAACACTGTGTATAACTGTGAACCGGATATTATACCTGTCACAAAAAGTAGGGGGTATTTTAAGATGGTATGTATTATTTTACAAAAGAGTGGATTTCGTATTTTAATGGTTGTATGGACATATCGAGCACGCTCTTCTCCACTCTCACGTGCAATATCATGTTGACCTGGTGACTCGTGATGAGTAAGCCAATCCCAAGAACAGAGGTGGGGGCCCATCCGTAAAGTTCACACATTATTCTTTGTCACAAAAATGCGTGTATCTCGGGTTTGATGAACACTACTCACCATGGACAGGTATAAAAAGACTCTGCAACAGATAAAATTTCTTTTCTTCGTCATGGAACGTTTGACATAACAGCAGAGATGTATAGGCATGGGCATGTTGCAAACCGGAAGTCGGCAAGTGAATGTTGCTCGGAACCTCAATGTTTCACAGTCAGTTGTCAGCAGACTGTGGAACAGGTATCAAAATTTCCGCACAGTGGCTGATCTGCCTCGGACTGGCCGCCCATGTGTCACTACACGCCGCCAAGATCAACTTCTTGTTACTCAGGCCCTCAGAACTCGGACTCTAAATGCTACTCAACTTCAGCAACACCTTCAACAGACCACTGGGATCCGGGTCTCAACTCAGACAGTACGAAACCGTTTGCACCATGTGCAACTGGCCTCACGCAGACCGTTTGTAGCTTTGTCCATGTCACCACAACACAGGCGAGCAAGAATAAATTGGTGCCAACGTCATCATCGGTGGACCAATCAACAGTGGGCGTCAGTGATGTTTTCTGATGAGTCCCGTTTCGTTTTGAATTTTCATGATCGTGGAATACGTGTCTGGCGACGGCGAGGTAAGCGTTACCAGCCTCCTGCAACTGTTGCACACAACCGTTATGGAGGTGGCAGTGTAATGGTGTGGGCAGGCATCTGTATGAATGACAGGACCGACCTTCACATATGCCAGGTCAATATCACAGGGCTCTACTACCGTGACAACATCATAGAGCCTATCGTTGTGCCATTTGCTCAACGGCACGGACCAGATTTCATCTTCCAAGATGACAATGCACGTCCTCACCGTGCTCGCGTCGTCCAAGATCACCTTCAGATGCAGCATTTTCGAACGTTACCGTGGCCGCCGATGTCCCCCGTCCTGTCTCCTATTGAGCATTTGTGGGACCTCCTGAATAGACGCGTCCAACAGCGTCCAGCCGCTCCATAGACTCTTCTGCAGTTAGCCCAGGCCTTTCAGCAGGAGTGGCAGAGAATTCCTCAAGACAACATCAGAAGGCTTATTTGCAGTATGAGACGTCGTTGCAATGCATGTTTAGCGGCAAACAGGGGCCCTGCACGTTTTTAGAAATATTGGAATATTTTTGTGAAAATGAAGTACCTACCCCGCCTCGGTTGCCAGTGCAACTAAAATCATGTGAGTAAAGCTATAACACTTCTTATACCGCAAATGTCTTGTTATGATGCTCAAGTTTACTTGTACGAGGGATTAATGAACTAATTTGAAATATATTGTCTTTGGATAACTTTTAAATTCAATATCCCCTACTTTTTGTGACAGGTATATAATACAGATGAGCCTTACCGCAAAGAATGGTTTAAAAACATAAAGATTATATAATCCATTATCTGCAATTATAAATAGTATGAAAATCAATGAAAACCACCAGTTGTGTTGGGAATAATAAGTAACTTTCCACTGTTGCTAGAAATAAACTAACAACTAAGTTATACAGGAAGTTACACAGTTCAGTAAAATAATAAAGAAGTAAGAAAAAAATATCAATATTTAAATAGAAATGGCTATTTATGTTGCGATTAACATAGCATTCTTTTATCTCAGGCCCCGAATAATTTCTAGGAGTCTCTGAGAAGATTAAGAAAAATAAGACTACTGCTGTATCAAGTATGTCATAAACACACACCTGTAGTGAAATCTGTGAGATAATCGCTTATTTCAGTAAGATTTTAGTTCTATGATAATAAATACACCCGCCCTCAGGTGTCTGACTATTTTCATCTTCGACGCCAGTAGAGCGCTGCCTTTGGTGCAGTGGGAATGCTTAAAAAAATGACCCGCCGTAAAAATCTAACACGCTTTTAGTTTCGGTTTAGAAACGTACAATAAACATTTTAACATCTCGCCGATCTGCTGCACGAAACGGAGAAAGCTTATAATTAACGAATTGCCAGAACTGTGAGACCAAACTGGCGTTTGAATTAACGTAATATGTTAACTTTAACACTAAAATTTGTAATAATTCGGACATTTCTCAGTAGTAAGAACGAGACGATTGAAATAATTAACGCCAACACTACCAAAGTTTTGAAAAACCCCTCTTCGCTCTGCTCGCGGTATCTTTAATATATACACGCTGTGGGCAAAGCCAGCAGAGACAAACACACAGACAGTTTTCCATTTCCTCCTAGCGGTAAAATTCTGACGTCAATCATACTAGTTGGTTATTTGAATAATGAAAGAAATGATAAAGACAGAACGGGGGGGAGAGATGGCCGACTTGTGTAAAAGTTATATTTGACGATTGACAGTGACAAAACTGAAAATCTAAACCATAAGGAAACTGACCATAAAAATCATATAGTAGGATAGCTTAGTGTCCCCTGAGCAAAAATATGTTTTAAAAAATATGGTAGTCCAAGTATTAGCCAGGTTATTGAGATAATACTAGATGTCTAAGAACGCTTGGACGGACAGACTGTTGTTCTTGCTCGTTACACATAACGTTATTGGGGACGCTAGTTTAAAAAAAGAGGCATGGTAGTAATTCAAATCCTATTGGTTGGTATAAGAGTATAGGAGTCAAGGGGGGAGATAGGGGAAATGTTAACTAAAACTAAACATCTTTTTTTATTGGCATAACTAACGCAGACTGACCAATGGACTACGAGGCACATAGTTTGTTTGGAATTGTGTTTTGTTTTTTCAAAATAAATTCAAAAAGATGTAGTAGTGCCTGCTTTCATTGGTCGGCTCTAATAGATATTGGCAAAAGGCATAGTGGTCTCGTGGCCATTTGACTAGAAAATTGTATGCAAACAACTACGTTGAGAGCAGATGTGATAATTGTAAAATTAACTACTAAATTCACTATCTGGACGAGGCAGAGCAAAACTGTGGCCATTTCTTTGCCAGTCAACGTTACTTGTGACATATTTCTTTGAATTAGTGGGTTTTTATTTTCCTGTTACCATCCGGTGACAGGAAACCTGATGAGTGAGTGAGAAGAGAAAAGTCTCCATTATAAAGTTTATGCTGTTATCAGATAGACTGAAGGAGCTTGTGTGTGGGTGCTGATCTATATTGTCTCTTCATCGACATCCTGACTTATTTCGTCATACCAAGACTCCCAGGTGACACGTTAACAGATGGGACATCTGACACTTCATCCAAATAAAATGGTTCTTATCAAAATAAAACTGAATTATATGGGGCATGACGAAAACAACAGCTCCTCATAACCAAATGACAATCACTAGCAACTATTAAAATTTTAGTCTGTGAATACACCTACAGGAACTCTATAATAACATTATATTCATAGGACCAAGAGTCCATACTTTTAGTTAAAGCATTATATGTAAATATATTTCCTCATTTTCAAAGACCTGTCCAAAAGAGATGGCGGGACAGGCAGATTAAATTGTACAAAGAAAAAAACATTCCAATTTTAAAGAAAACTTTAACCACAGTCTTATTCATTTTCTTATAGTGAGTTAAAGTGTATTGTGTTGATGTTCCATCATTTTCATTTCACCCCTAGACACTAGAGACATCATACACCAGCCACTAGAATCAAAATACGGACTGTGTGAGATCTAGGTAGGTAGCGTTAGGTTCCCTGATAATATATATCATTATCATCATCATCTCTTTTTAGATTCAGGGGCCTACATGTGCTTGACCTCACACAGTTAACACAGACACAGCTATCTTTCTTGTTAGGAATAACATCTTAACCTCCCCAGCAAATTACACTTGCTACAACACCTTGAAAACACACCTTGAAAACACACCTTGAAAACACACCTCAAAAACACACCATAAAACACAAACTTAAACATATACTCCTTAGAAACACATACCTGAAAAGCACTGGAGGTCACAGAGGTATGGTTTTACGGAAGAAGGTTAAGAATACAATGAACAGCTAAAAAGAGTAACCAGGATGTCCTGAAAGAAATCAGTGTACAAATAAAGTGTATTACTCAAATTAGAAGAAAGCAATCCACTTTCTTTGGGCATATTATGAGAAGACAAAAACTAAAATATATTGTGACAACAGAAGAGATGAAAGGACACAGAAGATGACAAAAAGAGACGATACAGGACAGTATGACATCATGGCATGGGAAGACAGAATCATAAACACTACTGCAGTCAGGAAGTTGTAGAGATAGTAGGGAATGTACCACTTAGGTATTATTCTGCAGGAGCGCTGCAGGAGCACCTGCAGGAGCAGGACTTTTATATAGCAAAAATTCTGCAGGAGCGCTGCAGGGGCAAGATGGCGGACTTGAGCTAACAAGGGGAGGTTATATGGGGCAAGATGGCGGACTTGAGATAACAAGGGGGAGATAACTAGGTTGTTGTATTGCATGACTGTTTATATAAGGAAATACTCAGTGTGCAGGTGGAGCAGCAGGTGGGGTGACTTTTTATATAAGGAAATACTCATTGCGCAGGTGGAGCAGCAGGTGTTGGTGCATGACTTTTTATATAAGAAAATACTCAGTGTGCAGGTGGAGCATCAGGTGTTGGTACATGACTTTTTATATAAGGAAATACGGAGGGTGATGACTTTTTATATAAGGAAATACTCATTGTGCAGGTGGAGCATCAGGTGGAATGACTTTTTATAAGAAAATACTCAGTGTGCAGGTGGAGCATCAGGTGTTGGTACATGACTTTTTATATAAGGAAATACGGAGGGTGATGACTTTTTATATAAGGAAATACTCATTGTGCAGGTGGAGCATCAGGGGGATGACTTTTTATATAAGAAAATACTCAGTGTGCAGGTGGAGCATCAGGTGTTGGTACATGACTTTTTATATAAGGAAATACTCAGTGTGCAGGTGGAGCATCAGGCGGATGCGTATGCCTTTTTATAAAACATGGCGGACTTGAGATAACAAGAAGAGGTTATATGGCGCAAGATGGTGGGATGACTTTTTATATAAGAAATTGAGGAGGAGGAGAGGAGGAGACCCATGACTTTTTATATAGAGATATGTTTAGATAACAAGAAGACGTTATTTATAGACATATATTAATTCTGCAGGAGTGATGCAGGGGCAAGATGGTGGGATGACTTTTTATATAAGGGAAATGTGATGGCGCTTTGTGGTGGCGTGTGACTTTTATATATCACTATATTAGTTCGCTAATAGTGTGTTGTGGTCGAGTGGAGGTTTTTTGTGGTGGGGGTGATGAGGCATGGGTGTAATGTACCAGGTGAGGTTAGGTTAGGGGCGATATTAATGTGTGATGTGGTATGGTTTTGGAGGTGGAAGAGAGATATTTTAGAGGTTGAGGGGAGATGTGGTGACGTTGTCAGGTTGCATCTGTGTACATTTTTGGGGTGTAGCAGGTGAGTGGACCACCATTGAGAGGTGGGAGTGAAGAGGCGTCGGTGACGAGGTACTGGTGTAATGTAGCAGGTTGGGTTAGATTAGTGGGGATATTTGTGTGTGATGTGGTATGGTTTTGGTGGTGGAAGAGAGATATTTTAGATGTTGAGGGGAGATGTGGTGACGTTGGCAGGATGCCAGGTGGAGCATCAGGCGGAGGGTGATGACTTTTTATATAAGGAAAATGTGCAGGTGGAGCAGCAGGCGGAGGGTGATGACTTTTTATATAAGGAAAATGTGCAGGTGGAGCATCAGGTGTTGGTGCATGACTTTTTATATAAGAAAATACTCATTGCGCAGGTGGAGCAGCAGGTGTTGGTACATGACTTTTTATATAAGGAAATACTCAGTGTGGAGGTGGAGCATCAGGCGGATGCGTATGCCTTTTTATAAAACATGGCGGACTTGAGATAACAAGAAGAGGTTATATGGCGCAAGATGGTGGGATGACTTTTTATATAAGGAATTGAGGAGGAGGAGAGGAGGAGGACCATGACTTTTTATATAGAGATATGTTTAGATAACAAGAAGACGTTATTTATAGACATATATTAATTCTGCAGGAGTGATGCAGGTACAAGATGGCGGGGTGACTTTTTATATAAGGAGAAAAATGGCGGCGCGCTGCAGGTGCAAGATGGCGGGATGACTTTTTATATAGGGAAAATGTGCAGGGGCAAGATGGCGGACTTGAGATAACAAGAAGGTGGTATATGGCGCAAGATGGCGGGGTGATTTTTTTATATAAGGAATTGAGGAGGAGGAGAGGAGGAGACCCATGACTTTTTATATAAAGATATGTTTAAATAACAAGAAGACGTTATTTATAGACATATATTAATTCTGCAGGAGTGATGCAGGGGCAAGATGGCGGGATGACTTTTTATATAAGGGAAATGTGATGGCGCTTTGTGGTGGCGCGTGACTTTTATATATCACTATATTAGTTCGCTAATAGTGTGTTGTGGTCGAGACGAGGTTTTTTGTGGTGGGGGTGACGAGGCATGGGTGTAATGTACCAGGTGAGGTTAGGTTAGGGGCGATATTAATGTGTGATGTGGTATGGTTTTGGAGGTGGAAGAGAGATATTTTAGATGTTGAGGGGAGATGTGGTGACGTTGTCAGGATGCATCTGTGTACATTTGTGGGGTGTAGCAGGCGAGTGGACCAGCATTGAGAGGTGGGAGTGAAGAGGCGTCGGTGACGAGGTACGGGTGTAATGTAGCAGGTGGGGTTAGGTTAGGGGGATATTTGTGTGTGATGTGGTATGGTTTTGGAGGTGGAAGAGAGATATTTTAGATGTTGAGGGGAGATGTGGTGACGTTGTCAGGATGCATCTGTGTACATTTTTTGGGGTGTAGCAGACGAGTGGACCAGCATTGAGAGGTGGGAGTGAAGAGGTGTCGGTGACGATGTACGGGTGTATTCTAGCAGGTGGGGTTAGGTTAGGGGGGGATATTTTTTGTGTGATGTGGTATGGTTTTGGAGGTGGAAGAGAGATATTTTAGATGTAGTGACGTTGTCAGGATGCATCTGTGTACATTATTGGGGTGTAGCAGGCGAGTGGACCAGCATTGAGAGGTGGGAATGAAGAGACGTCGGTGACGAGGTATGGGTGTAATGTAGCAGGTGGGGTTAGGTTAGGGCGGATTTTTGTGTGTTGTGGAATTGTTTTGTTACGTGTGTTGGTGTGTTTGTTTATACAGTCTACAACCGCGTGACTTTTATATAACGAAAATGTGTTGGAGGAGCCGATGGAGGAGCAGATGGAGGAGCTATGGAGGAGCAAGATGGCGGGATGACTTTTATATAAGGAAAATCTGGAGGAGCGATGGAGGAGCTCTGGAGGGGCAAGATGGCGGGATGACTTTTTATATAGGGAAAATGTGCAGGTGCAAGATGGCGAGATGACTTTTTATATAAGGGATTGAGGTGGAGCATCAGGCGGAGGGTGATGACTTTTTATATAAGAAAGTACTCAGTGTGCAGGTGGAGCAACACGCGTTGGTGATGACTTTTTATATAGGAAAATACTCCGATGACTTTTTATATAGTAATATATTAGTGTTTATTTTTAGATAACAAGAAGACGTTATTTATAGACATATATTAACGCTGCAGGAGTGATGCAGGGGTAAGATGGTGGGATGACTTTTTATATAAGGAAAATGTGCAGGCGCGGTACAGGAGGAGCATGACTTTTATATAGTAATATATTAGTGTTTTTTTTAGATAACAAGAAGACGTTATTTATAGACATATATTAACTCTGCAGGAGTGATGCAGGGGCAAGATGGTGGGATGACTTTTTATATAAGGAATTGAGGAGAAGGGTAGGAGGAGGCGGGTGTATATATATATATATATATATATATATATATATATATATATATATATATATAT
>JAMPIV010015131.1:50000-90000 GCA_024509875.1 Oreohelix idahoensis
TCCTGCCTTGCCTCTAGTCTTTAGGGTAACGACAAATCAATTTACCGTAATCAAAGTGACTTGCAAACGGGTGATCAGCCCGTTGCATTTTCCTCTACACCCCCCCCCCCTTTTCTGTAACCCCTTGCCTCAGAGTAATAAATTTACCAGTGGGTTAAATTGCCTATCTCTGATCACCCCCCCTTTCTTGTCTTTGGGACCGGGTTTTGTCTGTTAGTAGATATAAACGGGAAACGGTGGATGGGATATTTCTCCTCAAAAACCCCTCTTCCCTAGTTATATTTGTATTCTGTAACCTTTGATTTTTTGACTGTAAATGTACAATTTTGTGTGAGTCCTTTATGATAATAAAGGTATGAATATTTATTTGTGTTGGTTGTCGGTTGGCCTAAAACTCCAAACATTTCCATTTGTGTAGTTTGTATTCATGTACGTTGAGCGACAGAATCACCAAATCGGTGAGCGCGCCTGAGCGACTGGAACTGACACAATTGTTTGTGCAGAAGAGAGATAGGAGTAGTCTGTGAGAAAACAGATATTGTCGTAATAAGAGACTGTCCTTGCTCCTTCCCAGCGCTGGTGAATCTACTACCTCATTCACCTAAATCCTTATTCTCACATTAGCCTTCAATATCTCTTTACACTCTAAAGGGACCAATATTCATCAGCACCCTCTCAGATAAAAATTACGACATACACTACCCAAAAGGGATTTCAGCAGGCAGACTAGAGTATGACACCAACTAGATACGGCTTTAGTGTTACACTCTGTGACTGAAACAATGTTGAGGTCAGATTCAAACATTTTAAGAAAACGCAACAACCACGTGCTTGTAACCTCACTAGAAAGAAACAGGCTTGATGGCCAGTGTGAAACAGCGCGCGTAAAACTTGACTCGTTTTAAAACCCTCGTACCATAGAGGGTGCGGTTAGGTCTAAATATAGCTAGCTAGAAAAACGTAATAAAATAGCTAACAGGCAGAGTTTTCTTTAGTATTGGTAGACGAAAAAAACTTATCTACAACGAGATTTACCTGTGTAAGACTAACACTGCTACTTATTTCTGTTCACGTCATTGCAGACAACCTCAAAACACAAGAGAGCAATAGTAGAAACAAACTTTTTAGATATGACTTACCAAAGTTTTTTTCGCACGTGTCAACCATTTTAAGAAAAAAGAAGAATGTATAACTGGATCAGCAACTATCTAACAAACAGAACAGCTAGAGTGCAGGTGCACGGGCAGTTAAGCAAAAAGACTACAATGGAACATGGAGTTCCACAGGGTGGGGTCATTTCCCCAACACTCTTCCTCATATATATAAATGATATAACAGAAAACATCCACAAGAATGTCCACAACTCCCTCTACGCTGATGACCTGGCCATGTGGACTTCAGAACAATACATCTCCACAGCAAGAGTGCGCATGCAGGATTCACTGCTAGCCCTTGAAAGTTGGTCCAAAAAGTGGTTGCTCAAAATAAATGAACAAAAAACTACACACACTATTTTTACCTTGTCAAATAAACCACAGCAAGCAAAGCTGCAATTAAATGGACAGGCAGTACGAGGAGATGAAACACCAACATACTTAGGAATCACACTAGACCGCCGAATGACATGGAAATCACAGATTAACAAAATACAGCTAAGGGCAAAACTTCGCATGGCCATCATGAAAAAGTTAGCAGGTACCACATGGGGTGCTGATGAGAATATCCTCAAAAAGCTGTACACAGGCAGAGTCAGACCTGCTATGGAATATGGCATCACAGCTTGGTCGACGGCAGCAAAGTCAAATTTTGACAGAGTAAACAGACTCCAAAACCAAGCAGCACGTATTATAACAGGGGCCCTAAAGTCTACACAAATCAACCATATGGAAAACATCACAGGGCTACAGTCAATGGAGGATAGACGTGACAGCAGAGTCTTAAAACAAGCTGAAAAATTTAAGAGGCTCGAAGGACACCCCATGTACCAAAGAATGAATAGGCTAGGAAGAGGCAGGCTCAAGCGAACTAACTTTGTCGCCCAAGCAAAAGAAAAAAATTAACAATAATACCATACTAGCTAGCTCAGTTGCAAAGAAAATCCCAACAAGCTCAACTATCCCACTGTGGAAAATAAGATGCTTTCCTGAGTTAAAATCTGATATTCCAGGCATTGAAGGTAAGGGAACACAGACAGAAACACAAAGAAAGTGTATAGCAACCAAGTATATTGACCAAAGATTTCCAGCGAAGCTTTGGACACATGCATATACTGATGGTTCGGCAACAAATGCAGTTGAAAATGGGGGTGCCGGCATCCTCATAAAATTAAAGAATAGAATTCACTCTATGGCAATTGCCACTGGAAAATACTGCAACAACTTCTGTGCTGAAGCAGAAGCCCTGAAACAGGCAGCTGAAACTCTTATTGAATGCAAAGCACAGGCAGAAAAACAGATAGTAATCTTTTCAGATGCCCTCTCAATAATATCAGCGCTGAAGAGCCACCAAACTAAAGGATTGAAAGATCTGATAATCTCCCTTGAAAGACTGGCCGAATGCTTCAAGAAATGCACTATCCAGTGGATACCAGCCCATTGCAACATACCAGGAAATGAAGAGGCAGATAGACTTGCTAAGGAAGGAGGTGCCTTACAGCAAAATGATATAGAGACAACTTACGCAACGGCAAAGACCACTATAAAGGCTACATTCAAGTCCAAATGGGAAAGAGAGCACCCGGGACATTTGAAAAATGACGCATATCATCAACTATCCAGAAAAGAACAGGTCATCATTTTTCGACTGCGCACTGGGCACAACAGACTGAGATACCATCTGTACCACAAATACAAAATTGGTGCAACAGATCTCTGCACCTGCGGTACCAGCCCGATGACAGTCGAACACCTGCTGCAGTACTGCCCAACCTACAGTAATGAACGGGGTAGCATATGGCAACAACCCACTTCTGTCAACGAAAAACTGTTTGGAGATGTCGGGAACCTTGAGTTGACTGCTGCCTTTATTAGAGTCATAAATGTGGAAGTCTGAAGGCGAACGAGGAAGAAAGAAGAAGAAGAAACTCGATCGATGGTCTGCGCTCGCGAGGAAGACATTATCAAATGTAATCGCTGAATGATGCATACTGCTATAGTCCGTTAGGGTGGGTAACGTCAGCGTTAAATATAGACTATCGGAAACAAGTTTATGTTCCTTTGAGTTTGTACACTTTATCTTTCGACGAAATACCGACGATGTGCCACAGACACGGTAGATGGAAGGTAGTGAGACTTCTTTCTTGCTTATTTTCAAACTTTAGTGAAAGGTTTTCTTCCAAACACCAAAGACGATCCCAAAATTTTCTCCCAGGCCTCCCCAAAATGGCCAACCTATAGGTAAATAGATCAACCGTCAAATACTTCTTTAAAAAATTTCTCACCACTTGTCAAAAAAATACTACCCCTTGTCAAAAAAAGTTCGCCCTCTTGGTAACCAAATTTCTCCCTATTGTCAAAAAAAGACTGCCCCTTACCAATAAATACTGTCCCTTGTCAAAAAAAAATGTCGCCTTCTTGGTAATCAAATTTCTGCCCCTTGTCAAAAAAAGTTCGCCCTCTTGGTAACCAAATTTCTCCCTATTGTCAAAAAAAAAAAGACTGCCCCTTACCAAAAAATATTGCCCCTTGTCAAAAAAAATGTCGCCTTCTTGGTAATCAAATTTCTGCCCCTTGTCAAAAAAAGTTCGCCCTCTTGGTAACCAAATTTCTCCCTATTGTCAAAAAAAATACTGCCCCTTGCCAAAAAATACTGCCCCTTGTCAAAAAAATGTCGCCCTCTTGGTAATCAAATTTCTGCCTCTTGTCAAAAAAAAAAAAAATTTCACCCCTTGGTAATTAAATCGCACGAGTAACAAAGGCTGGTATCGGTAAAAACTTACAGTTCCGGTCTTCAACCCGCTCCCCAACGGATTAAACACTTCATCACTTCTTGTCGTGTGATAAATTATTATATCCAGAGACTGTCCTTTCTCTCACACGATCACCTTGTGATAAAACTATTTCTTACCGCTTACTTTCACATTGTCATCACTATCATCTTGGCTCAGACAGCAATATAAACATCTATTACCTACCTGATAAAAGCTACGACAAACATTATCTACCAGTTGTATAGCAGCACCCTTTATCAATTATATATATATATATATATATATATATATATATATATATATATATATATATATATATATATACACCCGCCTCCTCCTACCCTTCTCCACAATTCCTTATATAAAAAGTCATCCCACCATCTTGCCCCTGCATCACTCCTGCAGAGTTAATATATGTCTATAAATAACGTCTTCTTGTTATCTAAAAAAACACTAATATATTACTATATAAAAGTCATGCTCCTCCTGTACCGCGCCTGCACATTTTCCTTATATAAAAAGTCATCCCGCCATCTTACCCCTGCATCACTCCTGCAGCGTTAATATATGTCTATAAATAACGTCTTCTTGTTATCTAAAAATAAACACTAATATATTACTATATAAAAAGTCATCGGAGTATTTTCCTATATAAAAAGTCATCACCAACGCGTGTTGCTCCACCTGCACACTGAGTACTTTCTTATATAAAAAGTCATCACCCTCCGCCTGATGCTCCACCTCAATCCCTTATATAAAAAGTCATCTCGCCATCTTGCACCTGCACATTTTCCCTATATAAAAAGTCATCCCGCCATCTTGCCCCTCCAGAGCTCCTCCATCGCTCCTCCAGATTTTCCTTATATAAAAGTCATCCCGCCATCTTGCTCCTCCATAGCTCCTCCATCTGCTCCTCCATCGGCTCCTCCAACACATTTTCGTTATATAAAAGTCACGCGGTTGTAGACTGTATAAACAAACACACCAACACACGTAACAAAACAATTCCACAACACACAAAAATCCGCCCTAACCTAACCCCACCTGCTACATTACACCCGTACCTCGTCACCGACGACTCTTCATTCCCACCTCTCAATGCTGGTCCACTCGCCTGCTACACCCCAAAAATGTACACAGATGCATCCTGACAACGTCACCATATCTAAAATATCTCTCTTCCACCTCCAAAACCATACCACATCCCACAAAAAATATCCCCCCTAACCTAACCCCACCTGCTAGATTACACCCGTACATCCTCATCGACACCTCTTCACTCCCACCTCTCAATGCTGGTCCACTCGTCTGCTACACCCCAAAAAAATGTACACAGATGCATCCTGACAACGTCACCACATCTCCCCTCAACATCTAAAATATCTCTCTTCCACCTCCAAAACCATACCACATCACACAAAAATATCCCCCTAACCTAACCCCACCTGCTACATTACACCCGTACCTCGTCACCGACGCCTCTTCACTCCCACCTCTCAATGCTGGTCCACTCGCCTGCTACACCCCACAAATGTACACAGATGCATCCTGACAACGTCACCACATCTCCCCTCAACATCTAAAATATCTCTCTTCCACATCCAAAACTATACCACATCACACATTAATATCGCCCCTAACCTAACCTCACCTGGTACATTACACCCATGCCTCGTCACCCCCATCACAAAAAACCTCCACTCGACCACAACACACTATTAGCGAACTAATATAGTGATATATAAAAGTCACGCGCCACCACAAAGCGCCATCACATTTCCCTTATATAAAAAGTCATCCTGCCATCTTGCCCCTGCATCACTCCTGCAGAATTAATATATGTCTATAAATAACGTCTTCTTGTTATCTAAACATATCTTTATATAAAAAGTCATGGGTCTCCTCCTCTCCTCCTCCTCAATTCCTTATATAAAAAATCACCCCGCCATCTTGCGCCATATACCACCTTCTTGTTATCTCAAGTCCGCCATCTTGCCCCTGCACATTTTCCCTATATAAAAAGTCATCCCGCCATCTTGCACCTGCAGCGCGCCGCCATTTTTCTCCTTATATAAAAAGTCACCCCGCCATCTTGTACCTGCATCACTCCTGCAGAATTAATATATGTCTATAAATAACGTCTTCTTGTTATCTAAACATATCTCTATATAAAAAGTCATTCTCCTCCTCCTCTCCTCCTCCTCAATTCCTTATATAAAAAGTCATCCCACCATCTTGCGCCATATAACCTCTTCTTGTTATCTCATGTCCGCCATGTTTTATAAAAAGGCATACACATCCACCTGATGCTCCACCTCCACACTGAGTATTTCCTTATATAAAAAGTCATGTACCAACACCTGCTGCTCCACCTGCGCAATGAGTATTTTCTTATATAAAAAGTCATGCACCAACAACTGATGCTCCACCTGCACATTTTCCTTATATAAAAAGTCATCACCCTCCGCCTGCTGCTCCACCTGCACATTTTCCTTATATAAAAAGTCATCACCCTCCGCCTGATGCTCCACCTCCACACTGAGTATTTCCTTATATAAAAAGTCATGTACCAACACCTGATGCTCCACCTGCGCAATGAGTTTTTCCTTATATAAAAAGTCATGTACCAACACCTGATGCTCCACCTGCGCAATGAGTTTTTCCTTATATAAAAAGTCATGTACCAACACCTGATGCTCCACCTGCACACTGAGTATTTCCTTATATAAAAAGTCATGTACCAACACCTGATGCTCCACCTGCACACTGAGTATTTTCTTATATAAAAAGTCATCACGCCTGATGCTCCACCTGCACACTGAGTATTTTCTTATATAAAAAGTCATCCCGCCTGATGCTCCACCTGCACAATGAGTATTTCCTTATATAAAAAGTCATCACCCTCCGTATTTCCTTACATAAAAAGTCATGTACCAACACCTGATGCTCCACCTGCACACTGAGTATTTTCTTATATAAAAAGTCATCCCGCCTGATGCTCCACCTGCACAATGAGTATTTCCTTATATAAAAAGTCATCACCCTCCGTATTTCCTTATATAATAAGTCATGTACCAACACCTGATGCTCCACCTGCACACTGAGTATTTTCTTATATAAAAAGTCATGCACCAACACCTGCTGCTCCACCTGCGCAATGAGTATTTCCTTATATAAAAAGTCACCCCACCTGCTGCTCCACCTGCACAATGAGTATTTCCTTATATAAAAAGTCATCACCCTCCGTATTTCCTTACATAAAAAGTCATGTACCAACACCTGATGCTCCACCTGCACACTGAGTATTTTCTTATATAAAAAGTCATCCCGCCTGATGCTCCACCTGCACAATGAGTATTTCCTTATATAAAAAGTCATCACCCTCCGTATTTCCTTACATAAAAAGTCATGTACCAACACCTGATGCTCCACCTGCACACTGAGTATTTCCTTATATAAAAAGTCATGCACCAACACCTGCTGCTCCACCTGCACACTGAGTATTTCCTTATATAAAAAGTCATGCAATACAACAACCTAGTTATCTCCCCCTTGTTATCTCAAGTCCGCCATCTTGCCCCATATAACCTCCCCTTGTTAGCTCAAGTCCGCCATCTTGCCCCTGCAGCGCTCCTGCAGAATTTTTGCTATATAAAAGTCATGCTCCTGCAGGTGCTCCTGCAGCGCTCCTGCAGAATAATACCTAAGTGGTACATTCCCTACTAACTCACATGTTCATCCGACATCACGCATGGTACTTGACGAAACAGAAAAAGATTTAGAAGAATTTACACTCCACGAAAATTGTAACCCCACCTAAGTCACAGTCAAAGAGTTACACATAAATACAAACTAACATCACACACATATGCGTCATACAGTTACGAAACAGCCCCGGATGTTTTCTCAGTCAGCTAATCCAGTAGTGCCGTAAAAATGATCATAACATTTATCATCCAGTCCAACAGTGCCGTGAAAACAGCTCATAACATGCATCACCCAGTCTACAGTGCCGTAAAAAAAGCTCATAACATAATCATCCAGTCCAACAGTGCCGTAAAAAAAGCTCATAACATTTATCATCCAGTCCAACAGTGACGTGAAAAGCTCATAACATTCATCATTCAGTATAACAGTGATGAAGAAAAACGCATAACATGTATCATCTAGTCCAACAGTGCCGTTAAAAAGCTACAATTTATTTCACCAGTCCAACAGTGCCGTTAAAAAGCTACAATTTTTTTCACCAGTCCAACAGTGCCGTTAAAAAGCTACAATTTATTTCACCAGTCCAACAGTGTTGTAGAATCCCTTGGATACATATATTAGCAGACTCCAAAATCAAGCAATGAGAATTATAACGGGAGGCATGAAGTCAACACCTATAAAAGAACTCGAAAAGATTACATGCCTCCAGCCAATGACAGATAGAAGAGACTGCAGGGCTCAACAACAGGCCGAAAAATTCAAAAGACTAACAGACCACCCAATGTGCCATAGAATAAATCCTCTTAGAAGGCAAAGACTCAAACGAAGTAATTTTGTAGAATCAACCAAACCACAAATGAGAGCAGTATCCATAGATGAAATATCCACTGTTAAACCCATCTAAACTGCACACAAGCTTCCAGTTTGGAAACAAAATCGTTTCCCTAAAATGATAGAAAACATTCCTGAAATTGAAAGTAAAAAGAGCCAAACTGCATCAGATAGAAAATCCATAGCGACAAAATACATAGAGAAACATTATCCACGCAAAACCTGGACCCATGCATACACAGATGGATCAGCAACAAATGCAACAGAAAATGGAGGTGGTGTTGTCTTTCTGACCTTAAGCACTGGTGCAGAAAAAAGGCTGTCATTGGCGACAGGACGATTCTCCAGCAACTTCAGAGCAGAGGCAGAGGCCTTGAAAACTGCAGCAGAGGTTATATTGACAGAAGAAACGGCAGAGAGACAAGTTGCTTTCTTTACTGATGCACAGTCAGTAATTGCAACGTTGAAAAGACAAAATAATACAGACCTGGATGATCTCAGAATAGTGCTCCACAAACTTTGTCAACGATTCAAAAGTGTTGTGATCCAGTGGATCCCATCTCATTGTAACATCGCCGGCAATGAAGAGGCTGACAGAATGGCAAAAGAAGGTTCACATCTACCTCAGCCTGATGCAAGCATAACTTTTGAGGAGGCAAAGAGTTTTATCAGAATCAGTTACAGAAACAAATGGAATGTAGAACATCCAGGGCACACACAGAATGATGCTTACTACCAGCTCCACAGAAGAGAACAAGTGGTAATCTTCAGACTCCGCACTGGCCACAACAGATTGAGATACCATCTATTCAACAAGCTAAAGATAGGAACTACCGATCAGTGTAACTGTGGCACTGATAAAATGACTGCTGAACATCTGCTTCAAAGTTGCCCCTTATATGTGGTACAGAGAAAGTGCATATGGCCGACGCCAGCTCCTTTCGTGGAAAAGCTTTACGGGGATTCAAATAGCCTCAAACTGATTACTGCTTTTTTTGAGAACATTCAAGTGGACGTCTGAGAGTGTACGAAGAAGAAGAAGAAGAAGAAGGATACATATTCCACTTATCACAAGCTTTGTCTCTCTTTGGGGCTCCATAATTTTCTTCAAGTATTCTCCTCCCCTTCATTTTTAATGTTTTCTGTTTTCCCCACTTAGCCACCCATGCTAATTAAAAGTGAATATAAATTGAAGTAATGAGATATAGTTTGCCTAAAGCAAGTCGTATTCAGCTGACAGCCTTTAAACACTTCAAGTTCAGAAATCCTGATGAATCGCCTGCACTGGAGATTATGACTTCGGTGTACTCCCACTCACCTGTGACACGATCTTAGTTAGCATCGGATATCATTAAAGCAAGACTCGTGTATTGCCCAGCAAAATTCTGTTCCGCAGCACGGCTGTAACTTCGGTTTTTCCATATAAAATTCAGCCATTCCCTCGAAGCATGCCTTACTTCTGCTTGATCAAATAAGCCTATTGAGTCAATTTGCTTCTATTGGTGAACAATATTGACTGCTTGAGATTCTCATCTTTGAATATGAAACTGTGTCTGAAGTAATGGTTCGTGGGCGTTATCCGGGGATTTTATGTGCCCGATTGAGCATTTGTCTTGACTGATTGTCTGGTTTGAATTTTGACAGTATGCGAATTGAAATGTTTGATCTATCTATCTATCTATCTATCTATCTATCTATCTATCTATCTATCTATCTATCTATCTATCTATCTATCTATCTATCTATCTATCTACATATCTATCTATCTATCTATCCATCTATCTAACTATCTATCTATCTATCTATCTATCTATCTATCTATCTATCTATCTATCTATCTATCTATCTATCTATCTATCTATCTATCTATCTATCGATCTATCTATCTATCTATCTATCTATCTATCTATCTATATTTCTATTAATCTATGTATCTTTCTATTTATCTATCTATCTATTCATCTAACAATCTGCCTGTCTGTCTATCTATCTATCTGTCTGTCTGTCCGCGTGTCTATCGCTGCATACATATGGAAAAGGTGTGTCTATTATTCGTCTTTCACTATTTGCCCATGTATTAATTACACAGGTAAATTTGGACAAAGCAGTTTCCAGCAAGGTAAAAAGTAAGTATATGCCTTACTTTTCTTTAATGACTTTTGCTGTTATGAAAGTCTAGGTAGCAGTTTCTGGAAACACGATCAGTGGAACTGAGAGGCGAAGTTTGTCTATTTCATTCGCTCCTTTTTTTTTTTTCCTCAGCATACAACTCTTTGATGAGCCAGTGTCGCGTTTCTCAATATGCATTCAAAGGCCTGGAACTCCTTCACATGATTTCAAGTTAGTCCTGTTTTCTAACTACTTCGCCAGGAGTGGGCGTTCAGGTCAGATATGCTTGACGCACCTGACAGTCATGACTGTACAAATAAATGAGTTCAGTACGCAGACTTTAGTTATCAGTGGAATCTTCAACCGTTGCTATTTACTTAGTCTTATTTCCAGCAGACCACAATATTTGGACATGCGCCCTAATATAATCGACGAACCTTGTGTCTAGGTGGAACGAGGCAAAACTACTAAAGAAATAAAGTGTACTTAGTCGGAAACTTGTTTTGTACGCCACTTTGTTTATAGTAATCCACAAAAATGTTCCGTGTTGTTCCTGCGATCTCTGAAGGGACAAAGAAAGAATAGTACTACAGCACCCATCATGCATGTCGTACAAGGCGACTAATATGAGGTTGGGCATGGGACTGGCTACCCCATCATGTCAAATATATTGCCACAGAAACCACTGCTGTTAGAGCATGTGACTGCTTGATACAAGCTTCTTGCAAGGGGACCAGCTGCAACAGTGTTTCTATGCTCTATCGGGAGCGCGAAGGAAAACGGTGATGATGATCATCGTGATGAATCCACAAATAGACAAGACATAAATAACCAAAAAGATCAATGGGACCGTGAAATGTCGTTATGAGCAAACAAGAATTCAATGGATGATGTCCTGAAAGAGGTCTAGGTGCTGAGGAATATCAGAGAGAAGTTCAAAATCAAGGGAGCCCAACTTACTTGACAGCGTCCGATTGGCCGAGTGATTTGAGCGCTGGTCTCTTGCAGCAAAGGTGCCAGGTTCGATTCATTGAATCGACACGCTACAGTCTACCCAGCTGTGTATTGGTTCCTGACTTTGCTTTTGAGTTAGGGAAGGAAAAAGCAGCGTGGATCGGAACTGGTCACCCCATCTCTCGATGATGGACCTAGTATAGTGTAGTACTAACACATCATTCCCCTACGGCTGTATTTGTTATGTAACCTTTGACCTTCCTTGACCTTGTTTTGAGAAGAAAACAACACGCATCTTCTTTTTTTTCTTTCTTGAATCCTTAGCCTCTGACTGAGTGGCCATCTTGCCTAGTGGCGTCTTGTAGGGCAGCAACAAACTGTCCCCATTTTGCTCGATCGGTGGCCATCCTTCGTGCCGTGCCCCCCAACTCTGGTTCATGCTTTGCCTCCACTGTTCTCCGCCAGGTTGTCCTTGGTCTGCCTCTCTTTCGCCGTCCTTCTGGGGTCCATAGCATAGCAGTTCTGGTGATGGTGTCAGTGTCCCTTACTGAGGAACACACTTAATAACAATTTTAAAAAATTAACGTCACGTATAATGACGACAAAGCCTCACATTGTTCCTAAGGGTCTCTGGGAAAGGGGGGGGGGGGCCAAAGAAAGATTATGGCTACTGCTCCCTCATGTATGTCCCAAGAAGTGACTGATAATTATATGTGAATGAGGCCGGCAATCTTATCTTGTAAAATATATTGTTACAGTAACCACCACCGCTACAACAGCACGTGGGTTTGATGCAGGCACCCTGTAAAGGAGCCTCTATAGTAGTGATGTCATGCTTCGTAAGGAGTAAAAAAGGGATATAAATGAATGAGAAAGATGAAGACAGAAGAAATGAAACTATCTAACAAGTACGTAGAGCTTCGAGAGAAGAAATTATAAAGAACACAAAGGATGGGTGATGGGAACATTCATGATCCCCTACGTCTGTCGATAGGGCACTTGATGATGACGAGCGACTGCACGCATATGCCCTAAATTAAATTCTAGCAAACGTTGTGTTTGATTTGTCCACGTGTCATATTTATTCAAAACATAAGACAGTGGACACGAAGCCAGATTTTTTCGTATTTGTGACAAAAATCCAGGTCCTGCTTTGTCATACGTAAATATCAAATTTGTGAAGCCCTCTGGGTGCTCGTGTTGAATATGATTTTTACCTCTCCTGTGTTTTGCCTCCCCTGAAGGATTTCGTTTCAGAAATGTGCACACATGTTTGCACAGTTCATGGAGACCATTTGATAGAAAAGTTTATTTCAATACCTCCAAACCTGATCGTAGTGTGCACACCAGGCATATTGGCGGCTCTCCGAGTATGAGGATTTGCTGATAGACGCGCTGAGGAGACGGATGTGGGGTGACTTTTAGAACAGTTACTGTGACACTGGTGGTGCTTTCAATGAGTGTAATGTTACTCTACTGGTAGGATGCAATTTTGTCAAATAATTATACCTCTTCTATATGTATGTCGTTGGTTTGTTTCTTTTGTTTATTTGTCTTTTTGTTGTTGTTGTTTTTTTTTTGTGAGTTTCGATTTTAAAAAATATAGTGACAGCTTATTATATTGAATAAACAAAAATAAGCTAATGTTTAGACTAACAAATATAATATCTATTTTTAATGAATTAGCTTGTGACGCTGATTTTACATAGTACGGGCTTTCCTTTTTGATTAATGAAAATCCAAAGTTTCAATCATGACTGAGCTCTAAAAATAAACAGACCTCATTTAGCTCGGGCTGTTTCAGTCACATTATAGAATTCTTTAGTGGGTGATGTAAAGTTATTTATACACATCTTTGTTATTTTCATTTCATCTGACTCAAACGTCACTGTTATTTTTAATTTACCTACACGTTAAAGCTATCAAATGTTTTAGACTAACGGAAAAAGTGTGAAATGTTTTAGAATGGCGAAAAAGTGTCAAATATTTTAGAATAACGAACAAAGCGTGAAATGTTTTAGAATGGCGAAAAACTGTGGAATGTTTTAGAATGGCGAAAAAGTGTCAAATATTTTAGAATAACGAACAAAGCGTGAAACGTTTTAGAATGGCGACAAAGTGTGGAATGTGTTAGAATGGCGAAAAAGTGTCAAATATTTTAGAATGGCGAAAAAGTGTAGAATGTTTCAGAATGGCGAAAAAGTGTAGAATGCTTTAGAATGGCGAAAACTTTTTTTTTTTTTTTTAAATAAAATGTTTCCTTAATTTGGCGAGGAGCGCTCATACAACCTAGTCAGTTATATGAGGGCGCATGTCCAAATATAAAAGACCTTTAGGTCTGATTTTTATATGGTATTCGAAGTTGGCGAAAAAATCTGAAAAGTTTTAGAATGGCGAAAAAGTGTGACATGTTTTAGAATGGCGAAAAGTGTGACATGTTTTAGAATGGCGAAAAAGTGTGACATGTTTTATAATTGTGAAAAAGTGTAAAATATTTAGAATGGCGAAAATAATTACTGGAAATTATGAACTTAAAGGAAAAATGTCAGTTTTACTAAAGAATACTACAATAGTACTACCTGTTGTATAGTCATTGTGCGAAGATGTATAGTTTATCTATACAGTATAGTTATACGTCACGCTGAGGCAAATCGATTTATTGTATGCTTCTGATGTTATCGTTAAAACGAAATACAGACCATAGAAAAACAACACACGTGAGTGGCTTACCGGGGAATCGAACCCAGGACCTTTCGTGCGGCACCACCGCCTAGCTACGGAAGCGAATCACACTATCCCCACAGACATCTAAGTACCACAAAAATAGTGCTTCGATGACACGGGTTGTTAGAGGAAATTTACCTAGGGCAATCCAGCCTATTAATGTGTAATAATTATTTACTGTTTACAGGCCTCGGGTTTCCCTTCTTTATGTGTTTAAACATTTTGAAATGCTTTAGAAAAACTAAAATTCTGAAAAGTTTACAAATGACAAAAAGATGTCAGATTTTTAATATTAATGTGTAAGCTATTGTCATCTTAACACCCTTGTTCTGTTAAATGGTATTATTCTCCAGAGTAAGTATGAACACCTGTAAATATAATATTATTTTTTAGATATTCCCACCAGACAAAACGCATTGGAGCCGCCGCTATTATACTACCTGTGCTGTATATATTGTCTAGTATTACCTGTGTGTTGTGCATATTGCCTGGTACTACCTGTGTGTTGTGTATATTCCCTGGTACTACCTGTGTGTTTTGTATTATGCCTGGTACTACCTGTGTGTTGTGTATATTGCCTGGTACTACCTGTGTGTTGTGTATATTGCCTAGTATTACCTGTGTGTTGTGTATATTGCCTAATATTACGTGTGTCTTGTGTCAGTTGTCTAGTTTTAGCTGTGTGCTGTTAATATTTTCCAGTATTACCCGTGCATTGTGTTTATTTGCCTAGTATTACCTTTATGTTGTGTGAATTGCCTAGTATTACCTGTGTGTTGTTGTGACATGAAAATTGAGGCAACGCTGATCGATCCACTGTATTCTCATCGGGATCCCTCACTATTTGGGTTCAAGCAACGATCGAACGTGGATTTCCCTAGCTGGCTAATTAAGCATGCACAATTAAACACGTGGAAGCCAGGTCTCTCTATTGCCAACTGTCCGATTCTTAGTTTAGCCACGCCTCCTGTCCTTGTTTCAAGCACTAATAATCCAATTATTCATAATTAACTGTCTCCTCTTTTAAAAAAAAAGGACGTTTACTTGCTGTAAGATTACGCCGTCACGTCAGCGCTTGATCCCTGAAACACGGGGAGGGCGAGGCCACGGGTTTTGTAGTTTCTAAAGAGAGAACGGTTCATTAATTGCTGTATCAAGGGGTGTTAACCACTCACCGACTGCAAGCCCTTTGATCGTGCTCCACGAGACGCAAATTAGCTCACCTTGGGAAACGAACCTAAAAGCTCGCTTGCTAGGGAAACGAATCTACGGTAGGCTTTGGTGTGATTTTTTACTTTCATTCAAGAATTGAACGAAGAATCTACAAGAGGTGTGAATATCCTCATAGGGGATGTCGCATAGAGATTTACGATCAATAAATTTTCTATATTCTTTTCTTTTCTACCCGTGTCCTCTACGTTATAATCGCTCTTTTATCCTTTTCCTGTATTTTTCGCATTCGTTCGTTTGCGAAAAATATATTTCTTTCCCATTCTGACTTTACCGTTTTTCTCATACACTGGTAACGCATTATATTACATCAGATGTCAGTCGCTGCAGGTAGACGACAAACTGTGAATATCCGTCTAGTCAGACATAGGAGCAGACATTTGTCTAGCAATTCCATCGGACAGTAGCTTTTACGGCTAAAGTTCTCGGCGAGGTGTGGAAACTGCCATCTGCCTCGACCAGAAATGAGACATTCTTCTAGCATTTCCATCTGACACGGCACTCAACGGCCAGTTTCTTAGACGGAGGTGTCAAAGACGCGAAGTTGCAGTTTATGGCAATCTCTTGGTTTACGTAAGTGTTAAGAGGAGAGCGGAAGACGGGGGGGGGGGGGGGGGGTCGAAATAAGGTGGGATCCTTTGTCTATTTCATATATATCTTAACCAGAGTTTTACATTTCATTCACTCAGTAACTTCGCAGTCAAGACTAGAACAACCTACGTTCGATTCCTAAGAATCTCTGTTGATAGAAGATGGCATTTAGTTTGGTCGAGGTGGTTTAGTTCTTAGTAGTTCTGTGTTGAGGTAAATATTATATATCTAGTATTTTGTGAAGGTTTAAAGTGATAAATCGCTAATTTCATTTTTCTAGTTAGATTTGTGCGCAGAAGAATTAAATATAAGTCTGTTATATTCCCTAGCTGACGTGTTTCAGTGGAAAGCAGAATAAATTACAATTTCTAGCTTAAAAACTCATGCAGCTATAAAATAATTCAATTTAACTGCTTAGTCGAGAATATTGTAAAACTAACTTATAACTGCACAGATTCATCACTGAGTATTGACGAAATACGTGTGTATTTCTAATTCATGATGATTGATTTTATGAATATAACTTTTTTCACGGGAAGGTTTTAAACGATAAGTCAAGCCTCCGCTTGCAGTTGATAATGTAAGTTATATCCGAGTACATAGTATGTATAGTATTTTATATGTTGTTTTTATTTATTCAGTGAAAACTGGGGTGACCCAAACTTTGCCAGCGTTTGAGTACCATTGAGAGAAGAAACATTTTTATCTTTAACCACGTGGGTTTACAAGTTAACACCTGTCTGACAGTGCGCGTGTCTCCATAAATAGACAAAGTACAACTCTCACTAACGGTTTTATTAAAGACTTAATGCTTATACTGTGCCTTTGAGCCAGATAATATTTCTTCATAAACTCTCAAGTACATTTTCAGCCTTTGTGTCAAGTAAGATATTACAATCAATAACTTTTTCCGACACTGTTGACAAGTGGTGGTGTGACCAACTAAATTCCTATACTGAGATAAGGCACCCGACCTGACATTCCTCATTACTAGAAACCTAAGCTATTGACACTGTGCTCGCTGTTAACGTTCGTGCCTGGACAATTTTAATGTGACAGAACCAGATATCCTAAAATAAGTAGAACCAAGATAACGTTCCCTGAAGCAGTGAATTCAACCCGTCTTTTTGGAACTGGGGTTGTCTTGGCCACGGCTACCATTGAAGATTCTGTATATGCATGTCCTAAAAATTGTGTTTCCAGAAGTTGCTACCAAAGCTGTAAGTACGCATGAAAGCACGTGATCACGGCTGAATGAATAGTGAGAATGCAGGACTGAGTGATTCCTTTATTGTTGTATTTTGGCACCCATTTTTGCTGTTTACAATTTCTTTTATGCAAGTTTTGTTGCTAACAATATTTTCCTTAGGATAGATCATACTAATAGCAAAGTCTGTTCATACCTTTAAAAAAAGGAAAATTATTAGACTACCGCAGATGTATCCGTGACTCTTTGGGGTTATCACTTTTCTTCTAACGTGACTGTGGGCTATACATCGAGGGAAAAGATCATAACTGTGGGTCTATCATTTTATTGTAGAAATTCATTGACTTTATGACTATTTGTATATCTTCTTCTTCTTCCTCGTTCGCCCTGAAAAGGACGGTGGTTGCGTTGTGTCTGTTTACGCCAAAGCTGTGATATCTGCACCTTTCGGTCGACACATCTGACTTCAGCACGGCATTTTTTAGGGACCGGGTTTGCCTTCCCATTTCGATCCGCACTCGCTCAGCCAGACTGCACTGCTGCAGACTGTTTCCAGGACCACCACGTGGAGGTGGAGTGCGGTCTTGACCAGCTCTAGTTCGCTGGTCCTGACGCAGGCAGTACAGCTATGGGTCGCTGACTGCATTCACTATTGCTGCATCTTGGGGTCCCACTATTTGTATATGATTGATGTAATTTTATGTGTTGTGATGGAATTTTAGTATGATAATTAAAATTCATTTTAAACTTAATCATCTTGTCGGTCAGCTCGTTCCAAAATTTCTATATAATCATTGTTATAGTGTTCCCACGTGTGTGCGTCTAACTGTCGTCACTTATATGTGTGTGTATGTGAGTGGAGATATATATATATATATATATATATATATATATATATATATATATATATATATAGATTAGGATAGACTGTCTGACTCCTCTAAATCTGTTGTAGAAGATAGGCTGAGAGAGAGAAGATTGCTCGATTTCAGGGACAGCCTCTATTATTCCTACCATCTCACTCGTGGAAACCTATTTCTATATTATCTCTCACTGTGACTATCACTTATTCTAATCTATTCACAAGGGACCAACCCAAGTCTTAATTCTCCTATCGAAAATCTACGACAGGGGAGGGAAAAATCCGCCATGTCATATATATAATCATGCTCATCAAACTCAGTTGTCAGTTTGCTATCAGGATTTCTTGAATGGTCTAGCGCGCATTTTTGGAGTCTTATTTATCTGGATTTTTTATAGAAATACGTGGAGATTTATTTCAGTTTTCTTGTGTTGCGGTAAATATATAGTTATTAGCATCAAAGTGATTTAATTGTTTAAGTTTCATTATATTTCACTGGGATTTTTGTGTTAATTGAAACGTATTAAATAAACATGTAGCAAAATTCTCCAGCGGTATAGGTAAATTTAATCACCCGCTATGTCCCCAGTGAGAGATGCTTCAAATAATTTATAAGCCGCTAGGCGATTGATATTTGATGTAACGCAATTTAATTCTATTCATACGTGTGTAATTTTATAAACGACTAGCGTTCACATCTCGTGTTTTAAACCGTTAAGCTAAACTAGACACTCGCTGGGTTTTTTTAATATATATAATTAAATACCGGAGTGGTTAAAATAGTCTTACCTAAAAAATTAACGCGTGTCAGGATATGATTTATATTATGATTACATGTTTATCTATTTTCTACATATAGGCTGGTCATACCTTGCGTCCTAGCGTTTCTTATGGTCTTACTGACTTTGATTCTTACACCATCCAGCGATTATTGTGGTTAAATCTTCGTGTTGTGACCCCTATGTTGTCCACCTCTCCATCCATGAGAGTAGCAAAACCAAGAACTTTAACAATAAGCCATTTTAAAGTATAACTGGAGAAGAACAATTGCCAGAAGCCATTCCATAAATATTAATGATCTGCTGTGGCAGAATTTATATCACTATTTTTTACGCATGACAGTAAACGTTTTCCTATTGCATTACCCCCCTAAAGAAAACTCACTGGTCATACTCTGCCATCACTTCATTGAACAGCCGAGGAATATCATTTTCCTAAAGTTCTTTTTTCATCACCAGCGGCGAGACCCCACCGGACCAATATATCTTTATATATATATTTTTTTTCAATTCTGAGGACAGTGCCACCCCATAGAACCCTTATCCAAAACATTAACTGCAATGAAAAGAAGAATATCCTGGAACAAAAAAAGTAACGCCTCGATTTCAACGACTACGGAAAAATAGCCGACAGCAAACCCCGTCAGTCTGGGGCTGAAATAGACAAAGCAAAAGACTCTGATTGTTTTTTAGTACTTACTGTCGCGAAATTGGTTTCAAGCCATTGCAAACGGGATCAGTTAGATGTATAAACCCGTCTACGATCGAACGACCGCTTTCAAAATGGCGGCGTATAAGCGAAACGTGTATCGGACAGAGGGAATCGCCAACAATAAATAAAAACAGAAGGGAATCCGTAGGAAAAGGATTTTACATTTCAGTACAGGGAAGGATGGTGTATAACTGCATATAAGATGGAACGGTAGGAAGTTCTCATTTACGGAGATATATGCGTATTTCGGCTGCCCACAGTTACGCTAACAGCTGGTAAACCCACTTCTGTTCGAAATATTAAAATCAACAAATAACAGTTTGGGAATTTACATGGATAGGAAGATAGAGTTTTATCAGCTGTATAAAACTAGATAAGATGGAACAATATGGATATTATATATGCTGAGAATGAGAAAGGCAAAATTTCAGTCGACGCACAGATCGGCTGAAATCACGGTTCGGGAAGGATTTTTTTCAGGTTAGGTTAAGCTGTGACGTCGGTACTCTCCGATACGTCCGCGCTATACGTATTTAAAGCGGATCGGTAAACTGAGAGAGATACACAACGCAAGAGGTTGAGACAAGACTGAGGGCAGATAACGCCACGACTCTAAATCCATCTGAAGTGTGAGCGGATCGCCAGAAAATTTCAGTCTAAGTGTCGGGAGTCTGAGGGTAAGCGAATTTACGATAGCTATCCTGTATAATAATTTCTTTTATTTTGTATTACAGGTTCATTTAGAATTCACAAAATATGCCTGTATAATATTCATTGATATAACGTATTATTATTTTAATATGATTTATTCATGTGCTTAGTGGAAGATGGTTGCTTGTACAAAAAACGTATCAAAACTAGCCCCACAGCCAAATAGAAAATATTTATTATATTTAATGCTGTATCTCGTCGATATTAAATGCATTATCGCTTACGAAGATAAAGGCAGTCCCATGACCAGAGATTGTCTTAGGGAAATAAATTGTTAGAAGCTTCAGCATGGAAGATACCGCTTTTACGAGGTTAGGTGACTAGTCCCCTTCCTCGCTGCCTTTGCCTTCCCTAGTTCGAGCGCACAACTTTGTACCCATTTACAGCTGGTAAACTGGAGTGTTCTACAGCCAGTTTCAGTAGAAAGCAACCTGATCACGTGGTCACTCACTTTATTTATTTTATGTATTAATTTTGGGTAGTTGCTAAGATAGCATCAGATTTGAATTTGTACTTGATATGATTTGGAAGGATCAAGTTATAGAATATGAAGGGATGTATAGGAGCGGAATAAACCAGATGATGTTTATTACTGATATGTTAATATTAATTCTATATCATTGAACTGATGTTACTTGCTATGACTGTATAACTTTGACACCTGATGACTGACTTGTCTGACTTATGTGCTAGTCAGTTATACTTAATTGAAATGTTAATATTAATGCTATATCACTGAAATGATGTCCTTACTTACTATGATTGTATAACGGTGACATCTGATGACTGACTGGTCTGACATCTGTGCTAGTCAGCTACAAGTCTAGCCAGATACTAGCCAAGGCTGATATGTTACAGGTTCCATGAAATAACTCAAACCAGACTGTCCAGTATCAGAAGCCGGTGCAGTTTACCCGAGGCAATCCCACAAAAGTGCAGGACCCCAAAGAGTGAACTTCAACTGGTCATTGGCATCCCTACTGTTGGGCCTACCAAGTCTGATACCAGCAAAGGACAGTTTCAGCAGTATCAAGTTGGAAGATAAGTGTCCTGTTTGACACTGACCACCTATACATGTGAAACAGCCAATAGTTGAAAACAATAAGTAACCATACATAAACTCAGTCAACTGATGACAGTTATCCTTAAATTCAAAGGACTAATAACAGTGATTTCAGTAAATTTATTATTTAAGATCTTGAAGTATAAACAGACAATAATAGTAATTGTGTGAATATTTTTATATATATGTGTATACTCTTTTCCAACTAGTAGAAATAGAATATTAGTGTAATTATTAAACTATTTTAACTGTACCTGAGGATTTATTCACTTTTTCCATTTGTGGTTTCAGTGAATGTTCATTTTATTATCCCCTAGAATATAAGTAATCATAAGATAGTCACAGGGAGGAGACACCTTAAATCCTGGTACTACTTCTTACCAACTGGGCCAGGGTTTTCACAGTCTGACTATTGTTATGATAACAATACACCAGTGCTTATTTCTAAGACTGGGGTATTACTTGTAAGGTCAGAACTATTTACTGGCATACTCTTACATAATAAATAAATTTAAATAACCTCCCGCTACAGTGGGGGCTCGTCTGCGGGATATATCTTTGATATTCCTGAGCCATCTTTCTATTTCTCCTGTGTAGGAAATTTTCTTTTTTGGAAATTTGTTTTTTGGAAAGAGTAAACATAGTAGGAAATAATTATATTTTTAGGAGTACCATTGAGTACAGATAAAGAAAGCTGTTTCATATATGGTGAAGTCAGTTTAATTAACTTTAATTTTAACTAAGTTAATTATATTGTAGTAAATTAGTTGGAGTAAGATCGCTTGCCCTACTAGACTACAGATACATCATGGCTGACTTGGTCAAATTTAGGTCTGCTACACTGCAGGTGGGAAAAGAGCTTGGCATGGATGGTGACGTTCTGATCCGGTATGTCACGACGGAATGTGAAAAGTACACCGAGAGAGAAGCCAAGAAATTGGAAGCAGAAAGAGAAGCCAAGAAATTGGAAGCAGAAAGAGAAGCCAAGAAATTGGAAGCAGAAAGAGAAGCCAAGAAATTGGAAGCAGAAAGAGAAGCCAAGAAACTGGAAGCAGAAAGAGAAGCCAAGAAAGGAGGCTACAAGCAGAGAGAGACCATGAGCTGAAAATGAGACAGCTTGATCTTGAACTTCAGGCTGGGACTATCACCCATGGTAATAGCTCACCTCATTCTGCGAATAGCTCTTTTCAGAACCCAGCAAATGGGGCCATGAACTTCCACCTAGATCCATTTGTTGAAAAGGAGGACGCAATTGAGTCGTATCTGGATAGGTATGAAAGGCTAGCCTCTACATATGGACTGGAAAAGGAAAAATGGAGTCTAAAGTTATCCCAGGGATTGAGAGGTATTGCATATGATGTGTTTCTGAAACTCCCCAAAGAAGATCAGGAAAATTATGAAATACTAAAGCAAGCCTTACTGATCCGGTATGAAAAGAACTCTGAGGCATATAGGAAGAAATTTAGAACTTCTAAACTTCTACCTGGAGAAACATATAACCAGTTCTCAGCTAGGCTAGAAACGTATTTGTTGAAATGGAGTAGTTTAGGTAAGTATCAGAAAACCTACGAGGATCTGAAAGAAATGGTTATGTTAGAGCAAGTGAAAGATTCCATGTCTCAAGAAATGAGGAAATTCCTTATGGAACAAGGAGCAGAGAGGCTGGAAGACATTTTGAAATGTGCAGAGAGATACCAAGCAGCTCAAGCTGAATTGGTAGGAACAAAAAGGAAGCAGGTAGAAGGATATAAGCCACCACCGCAGAATACCGATTTTGACCAGATGGATCAACCATACAGATACAAGCAAAGATTTGATAATAAGGACAAGAACCCTCAGACTCAGGAAAATAAACCCTACAAACAGGGAGATAAGTGGTGCAAATTTTGTAAGATGAGCAACCACAACACTGATGAATGTGGGAGGAAAAAACCCCTTCATCATGCTGCATGTCTACAGGTGAGGACTTCTGTTAGGAAGGAACTGACTGTGGGTCAGAATAGCCTCCATCACCCACCTACCCAGGAGATAGTGACTGTGAATGGCAAACAAGTCACAGGAATGTATGACACAGGTTTGTCCTATGACGCAGTCGTGTGTGCATCTCTGGTGTGCCCTGAACAAATCACCACAGAAACAGTAGAGATTCAAGGGCCACTAAAAGGAACATCACCCCTTACTTTACCCATAGCAAAGATTCATGTCAGTTGTCGCTATGTGGAAGGGGAGATAAATGCAGCTGTGATAGATGATCCCTTTTACCCCCTAATGTTGGGGCGTAAATATGTTTTCTTAGGAGACCCTGTAAAACCTATGGTTATGGCAGGAATCCAGACCAGGTCTGACTCCAGGAACATAGAGAGGGACACCAACTTAAAATTTCATTCAACTGAAATGAAACGGGCTCAAGAAGCAGACAGCACATTGAAGCCTTGTTTTGGCAAATTGTCAAAGACACATAACCCACCAAGGAAAGGACACTTCTATAGGGAACATGGACTCTTGTACAGGAAAGCTGGCAGAGGGACGAAAAGTCATGGTCAAATTGTTGTACCATCCACCTATAGGAATAAGGTTATAGGCTGGGGACACATATCAACTTTGAGTGAACACCTGGGTAATGGTGCCACAAAACAAAGAATAGCCACCCAGTTCTACTGGCCAGGTATTACGGAAGACATAAATCAGTATGTAAATTCCTGTCCAGAGTGCACCTATGTAGATTCAGAAAGTCGACGGAAGAGTCTTCATCAAAAATCTACAAGCAAACCAGCAATCAGGGGTACTCCCGAGATTTGCACGGGAGGGGAAAGGAAACATCCCACACAGGTTCAATTGCAGTCTGAACCCCATGCGCTGGAAAAAAAAAGGAACAAATCACGTAGCGAAAATCAAACACCTACGGATTTGCGAGGGAAAACCACATCCAACTATCAACGAAAAGAGGGCGGTAAACTTCATGGGAAACCTACCGACCCGGTTTCACCAGCAGTAAGAGCCTGGATGAAAAGCAGAACAGGAAGGAGAGAGATAGTAAAGGATGAATATATTCTTGGAAAACAGAATGTGGGCGCAGATTTTCTTAGTCGTCATCCCACAGAGCTTGAGGAGGATAGAAGGAAGGAAAACTAACCTCGGAATGGTCGATTTGCAATTGTCTTGTACCCAATAGTTAAGCTAGATATCATCCAGCTTAAAATATGGGGGAGCTATGTCGCGAAATTGGTTTCAAGTCATTGCAAACGGGATCAGTTAGATTTATAAACCCGTCTACGATCGAACGACCGCTTTCAAAATGGCGGCGTATAAGCGAAACGTGTATCGGACAGAGGGAATCGCCAACAATAAATAAAAACAGAAGGGAATCCGTAGGAAAAGGATTTTACATTTCAGTACAGGGAAGGATGGTGTATAACTGCATATAAGATGGAACGGTAGGAAGTTCTCATTTACGGAGATATATGCGTATTTCGGCTGCCCACAGTTACGCTAACAGCTGGTAAACCCACTTCTGTTCGAAATATTAAAATCAACAAATAACAGTTTGGGAATTTACATGGATAGGAAGATAGAGTTTTATCAGCTGTATAAAACTAGATAAGATGGAACAATATGGATATTATATATGCTGAGAATGAGAAAGGCAAAATTTCAGTCGACGCACAGATCGGCTGAAATCACGGTTCGGGAAGGATTTTTTTCAGGTTAGGTTTAAGCTGTGACGTCGGTACTCTCCGATACGTCCGCGCTATACGTATTTAAAGCGGATCGGTAAACTGAGAGAGATACACAACGCAAGAGGTTGAGACAAGACTGAGGGCAGATAACGCCACGACTCTAAATCCATCTGAAGTGTGAGCGGATCGCCAGAAAATTTCAGTCTAAGTGTCGGGAGTCTGAGGGTAAGCGAATTTACGATAGCTATCCTGTATAATAATTTCTTTTATTTTGTATTACAGGTTCATTTAGAATTCACAAAATATGCCTGTATAATATTCATTGATATAACGTATTATTATTTTAATATGATTTATTCATGTGCTTAGTGGAAGATGGTTGCTTGTACAAAAACGTATCAAAACTAGCCCCACAGCCAAATAGAAAATATTTATTATATTTAATGCTGTATCTCGTCGATATTAAATGCATTATCGCTTACGAAGATAAAGGCAGTCCCATGACCAGAGATTGTCTTAGGGAAATAAATTGTTAGAAGCTTCAGCATGGAAGATACCGCTTTTACGAGGTTAGGTGACTAGTCCCCTTCCTCGCTGCCTTTGCCTTCCCTAGTTCGAGCGCACAACTTTGTACCCATTTACAGCTGGTAAACTGGAGTGTTCTACAGCCAGTTTCAGTAGAAAGCAACCTGATCACGTGGTCACTCACTTTATTTATTTTATGTATTAATTTTGGGTAGTTGCTAAGATAGTATCAGATTTGAATTTGTACTTGATATGATTTGGAAGGATCAAGTTATAGAATATGAAGGGATGTATAGGAGCGGATTAAACCAGATGATGTTTATTACTGATATGTTAATATTAATTCTATATCATTGAACTGATGTTACTTGCTATGACTGTATAACTTTGACACCTGATGACTGACTTGTCTGACTTATGTGCTAGTCAGTTATACTTAATTGAAATGTTAATATTAATGCTATATCACTGAAATGATGTCCTTACTTACTATGATTGTATAACGGTGACATCTGATGACTGACTGGTCTGACATCTGTGCTAGTCAGCTACAAGTCTAGCCAGATACTAGCCAAGGCTGATATGTTACAGGTTCCATGAAATAACTCAAAGAGGACTGTCCAGTATCAGAAGCCGGTGCAGTTTACCCGAGGCAATCCCACAAAAGTGCAGGACCCCAAAGAGTGAACTTCAACTGGTCATTGGCATCCCTACTGTTGGGCCTACCAAGTCTGATACCAGCAAAGGACAGTTTCAGCAGTATCAAGTTGGAAAGATAAGTGTCCTGTTTGACACTGACCACCTATACATGTGAAACAGCCAATAGTTGAAAACAATAAGTAACCACACATAAACTCAGTCAACTGATGACAGTTATCCTTAAATTCAAAGGACTAATAACAGTGATTTCAGTAAATTTATTATTTAAGATCTTGAAGTATAAACAGACAATAATAGTAATTGTGTGAATATTTTTATATATATGTGTATACTCTTTTCCAACTAGTAAAAATAGAATATTAGTGTAATTATTAAACTATTTTAACTGTACCTGAGGATTTATTCACTTCTTCCATTTGTGGTTTCAGTGAATGTTCATTTTACTTATCCCCTAGAATAAAAGTAATCATAAGATAGTCACAGGGAGGAGACACCTTAAATCCTGGTACTACTTCTTACCAACTGGGCCAGGGTTTTCACAGTCTGACTATTGTTATGATAACAATACACCAGTGCTTATTTCTAAGACTGGGGTATTACTTGTAAGGTCAGAACTATTTACTGGCATACTCTTACATAATAAATAAATTTAAATAACCTCCCGCTACACTTACTAGAGTTTTTTTATGCCATGGAATGCCTGCTTCAACGATTGGTAAGTGCAGATGAAAGTAGCCACTGTAAGCGTGCATTGAATGAACGAAATTAGATAACCTTAATTTTCTTTTTTTCTTGCTAACATCAGTATACTTAATTTCTTTTTCTGTGTTTTTTTCTTTCCCTCCCTAATCTGCTTAGTCACGGGATAGATTAAAAAAAATAAGAACCATTTCCTATACCCCTTACTGATTATTGCATATCCCATCGTTAAAATTGATCTCTGTTTGGGCTAACATGAGTGTAGGGTAACTTGTAAAAAAATTGTTTAGCAAGGAGAGTAAGTTCGTCTGCAGTTAAATTAATGTCATAAGATAGGCTGGATTAGAGCAACTACTCGATTCAGAGACTGTCCTTCCTCTAACCCTATCACCCTCGTGAAACAGCAATCTATTTCTTACCCCTTATTCTCACAGAGTTATCACTATCACCTCTGCTCGGACGGGACCATAAATTTCTCAGACCTATCTCATGAAAAATTACGACAGTTGTGTATTTTGCATGATCCTACTAGAGTTTTATATATGGTGCCTAGTACGACCTGAGTGTTTTGTATGCTGTGTTGTACTACAGGAGTATTGTGTATGTTGCCTGGCACTACCTGAGTGTTGTGAGTGTTCTATAGCACTGCCTGTTAGTACTATCTGAGTGTTACCTGAGGGTTGTGTATATTGTCTCGTTCTACCTGTGTGTTGCGCATGTTGTCTAGTACTACCTGTCTGTTTTATGTGCTGTCTAGTACTATCTATGTGCTGTACATGCTGTCTAGTACTATCTGTGTGTTGTACATGCTGTCAAGTACTACCTGTGTTGTACATGTTGTCTAGTACTACCTGTATGTTGTACATGTTGTCTAGTACTACCTGTATGTTGTACATGATGTCTAGTACTACCTGGGTGTTGTACATGCTGTCTAGTTCTACCTGTGTGTTGTACATGCTGTCTAGTACTACATGTGGGTTGTACATGCTGTCTAGTACTACCTGGGTGTTGTACATGATGTCTAGTACTACCTGTATGTTGTACATGCTGTCTAGTAGTACCTGGGTGTTGTACATGCTGTCTAGTACTACCTGTGTGTTGTACATGCTGTCTAGTACTACCTGTGTACTGTAATGCTATCTAGTACTATCTGTGTGTTGCGCATGTTTTCTAGTACTACCGGTGTGTTGCCCATGCTGTGTAGTACTACCTGTCTGTTTTGTATGCTGTCTAGTACTACGTGTCTGTTTTGTATGCTGTCTAGTACTACCTGTCTGGTTTGTATCCTGTCTAGTACTACCTGTCTGGTTTGTATTCTGTCTAGTACTACCTGTCTGGTTTGTATGCCTGTCTAGTACTACCTGGGTGCTGTGCAATTTGCGTAGAACTGCTTAAGTGTTGTGTATATTGTCAAGCACTACATGAGTGTTGTCTATTAATACCTTTGTGTTGCATATGTTGTCTGGTCCTACCTGTGTGTTATAATGCTTCTGGTTGTTTTATCTGCCTCTATAGAATATACGAGTATGTTATCTACCTGCTGCGTTATTATCTGTTAAAGTGATGCTTCTGTAGTGAATGCAAAAAGTTCTTGGACAGTATCCAAATAGATGGTATATATTTAAATATATAAAACTCAAAAATATATGATATCTACTTCATATATCTATATAAAAAAGTAATTCCAAGTCACTAAGATAATTATGACTTGTCTGTAAAGTTTCTCGGCAATTCGACATGTTTGGTTAACTTTTCCAAAGATCGTAAAATCTAACTGACCAGTGTTTATTATTGTTCCCTACAATGCGTATACTTAAGGATTCATCCTCCTTGTCAAAATAAATAAAATATGAAAAATGTTGTGAAGGAGAGGTAGAATTGTTGTTAATCTATAACCTTCTTGCTGTGTTTGTTTTTCTGCGAACCTATTTTCAAACAGAACATTTATAATAAGCCTCGGTTCGATCGTAATAAAATATATGTTGCGAACTAATGAGGAGAAAAGTGACATGACAAGGATATCTGCTAATCCTGTTCCTGTTTAAGTCGATAAAAAATAAAAAATAAAGATGTTTATTCAAGCAAGAAGAGAAGTCATCACAGAAGAAACAGGTTTCTCCAACTAATTTAAATCTCCGGACATCGATGATGAGCTCGGGGAGAAAGATATGTGGAAATGGCACATTAATAACTTTTTCTTTAATTGACATAACGGACATATAAAGGTGGATACATCGACAGGTACAATAAGAGAATGGCAGTCAGGTGAGATATACGAGTTCGGTTCTCTCTCTCTGTATTTCGGTTTAGTGTGCAGCATAAACTTTTATTTTGTGCATGCCATGTCGACATTTCCTGCAGCAACAGTTCAGGTTTTTTCAATGTTTTCTTTATCTTCTTTATGTCTGTTTTCAGTTTTTTTTTATACTTGTCTTTTCCTGTTTCCCCCGTTTCTTTTTCCATGGGAGATTCTTCTTCTTCTTCCGAACTCCAAGGATTTCGAATTTTCACTCTTTTACCCTTACGGCAAATGAGAATGTTGTTTGGGCTTTCTTGAAACCCCAGAAGACTTCCCCAACTCAGTAGGTGCAGCTGGTGAAGGTTACCTCAGACCCACTATTTGGCGGATGTGCAATGCCACGAGAAGATTCTAAAACAAGGATTAACACTGTAGTACTTTTAGGCAGTATCTTCAATGTATCTACCGCGAAGGTTTTTTTCCCTTAACCTATTTTATTGCAGGTATTTCTCTGTCTGCTCATTTTCAACAGTTCAACATTATTCATCACGTCATAACATGTAACCATTGTATTCTGCACAATTATGAAAGTGTATCAATTAAAGACTGTCGGTTTTTTTTTTTTTTTTTTTTTTTGTAATTCTTCGTATTTCATAGCGATAAAACAGTGCCACTTGGACATTTGAGTTCAAAAGTCTTACTTGAAAACTGCAGCAGAGGTTATAATGACAGAAAAAAGCACACAGAGAGACAAGTTACTTTATTCACTGATGCATTGTCATTAATGGATCCCATCTCATTGTAACATCATCCCCGGCAATGAAGAGGCTGATATAATGGCAAAGGAAGGTGGAAAGCTACCTCAGCTTGATACAAGCATAACTTTCGAAGAGGCCAAGAGTTTTATCAGAATCAGATAGAGAAACTAATGAGATGCAGAGCGTCTAGATCACACACAAAGTCATACATACTATAGTAGCTACCAGTCAACAGAAGAGAACAAGTGGTAATCTTCAGACTCCGCACAGGCCACAAAAGATTCGGATATCATCTATTCAAGAGGCTAAAGATACGAACTACCGATGCGTGTAACTGTGCCGCCAACAGTAACTGGCTACTAATTTCTTGGAAAAACACTCAAGTAGATGTCTGAGAATGTACGAAGAAGAAGAATTATGCAGGAGAAATTTTTAATTTTATTTGAAATTGGATTTCTTTTATTTTCATATATCTCCCAGTACAATTAAAACTTCTCTTTTCTTCTGTATCCTTATTTCTGTAACCCTTCTGTTTTTTTTTTTTTTCATATATTTCAGTGTTACTGCCAGTGCATTTGTATGAGTGCACATTTTGGTGTTTTCTCACAGTGCTGTCGGGTTATCGTTTATGTGGGAATTTTCAGACCAGACAGTTATAATCTGATTTGATCTTACATCTAATTCGGTTATGGATTCGACGGGCAAGGTCATTGACAAGTCTAGATCGTCGAGCTCTTTTGTCAGAGTCCACTAAATTCCATTGCCGATGGTCATACTGTTGTCTTCATAGTCTAATCATGTAAACAATGTAAAGGGAGCCGCGCTGGTTTAATGGCTACGGCGTTGTACTGGCGACCAGGTTTTCATGGTTCAAACCCGGGCGTCAGCGTGTGAAGGAATGTTTACGACCGGAAATTTGACTGAATAACCTGAACGGCTCCTGCACATAAATCCCGTGTGGATGGGAAGGAGCGAAGCTCCTGACCGGGTTGGAAGGAAAGTCCACTGACCCCCCAGCCTCGCAATGACATGTCATTGGGCCAAAAGAGCTGGAAAGCTCGAGTGCCGCTGGTTAGAGGAAAAACAAAATAAAACAAACAATGTAAAACACAAGAAAGTTTGCAAAAATAGTCAAACAAAAACTATGAAGACGCATTTTATGGAGTTTGATCTTAATCATAGAATTTTTTTTTAAACAGAAGACTGTTGTGAAGTTGAGCAGGAATATAGAAATTGTCACGTTCTTTAATAGCATTGTGTGTACGTTTCTCTACACTCTACATTTTCACAACAAACAGTACAGTTCCTTCATAATGCTATACCACAGTGCAAATGTGTGAGGAAAAAAAAGACTATGACAAATATTAAAAACAGAATCAATAAACGCACACATTTTTTACAGTAAGCAATAAACCCTGCGTAAAAGCTGAAAATTGAACAAACTGGTCACACAATATCTCTCTGTCTCTCTCTGTCTCTCTCTCTCTGTCTCTCTCTGTCTCTCTCTCTCATAGTATTTTGGCACCAGTTTATATGCACCAGGTTTGTTCATATTTTGTATAGCATACACATAATGTTTTATCATTAATGATTTTACGATAGGGCCTGCACGCTAAATAATACATCTACGGAAAGACATGATGCTGTGATTATGTGGAGATAGTTACTGTGATAAAGTACATTGATACAGCGATAGAATTATTAATTATAAGTATAAAAGTCAAAATAATATAAGTAGAAACAATAATAGTATAGTTGTAACGCGTCGTCTTTCCCCCCGCCAGTCAACGCATTGATTTTAGTAAGACAGAACGTAGTGTATAAGGGTACTATGACCTTGGATTTATAGATAACAATTTTGACAGTATTAGCCTTATTTCGGACTAAAAAGAGGAGAGAGGCAAATGTATTTTTAGACTGAGGACACAAGTGGTTGAAACACGCCAAATTGTAGGAAAGGCGGGCAATATTGTTGGCGGCAGATGGAAAAGAAAGCCACAACACTAAAATTTGTTAGTGCATTGAGTACGTAGTGGAACTGTATAACCACACACGCCTTACTCTGTCTGCAAATTGATACATTTTATGACGTCACCAACTTGTTGTTGCTGCAGTTTGAACGACGCGCGAACGGAGGAGAAATGGCGTAATTTATATGATAGTGGAAATTGAAACTAACTCTGGAAAAATATGGACTTCCTTATTAATAGGTTTAGGATCATAAAACCTAGTTAGTTTGATGGCTTATCTTCTCCTGATAAATAATATGTTTAAAATACAAAATTCCCCAGTAGATGATAAAGTTATTGACAAAAGACTGTATTTGTTCGTGCCGACAAACGGACAGATTGGCGGTTTTGCATTCATTTTGCATTCACTAACGAATAAAATGTTGAACGCGTTGTTGGAAATGAGACAAGCAAGCATGTATTCTGTTGGAGGAGGGTAGACAAGGGGAGAGAAATTATGAGATGGCTTAACACTAAAAATACATTTTAGCAGTAGAAATCTAAGAATGAGTGAGGAGAAAACTTGTTAGGTCCCAAAATCAAGTCTGTTTTTGCTTTTATTTTCAAATTCAAAAGTAGTCGTTCGCACATTGGCCAACGCCTTTTATAATATTGAAAAAATTCAAAGTCTGGACGCCATTTGTATAATACAGTCCCTCAAACAGGACGTTTGAAATTCTGGGAAGTGTGACTTGCCTTATTAAATTAAACATATAAAGTAAACCAAAAAAGGCATCACAGTCCAGCCAGCAGGACATCTGAAGTCTGCTAATCAACGTACCTGTGTTTATTCATTGAATTTATGGTAAGGAAGAAAATATTCATATATATTTTGTTTTAAAATGTGAGTGAGAGATACTGCCATTACGACTGTAAGTAATTAGGTCCCTAGCTGATATATGCAGGGCCTAGAGGTAGAGTTATGCTAGAACACATTGCCAGTTTTGTAAAATACACATGTTTTGTGAAATACGAGGGGCGTTCAGAAAGTAATGCACCTCTTCGTTTTTCTCAGGAGCTGTTTATTCAAAAGGCATGAAATTTATACACAATATACATGGATATGTCATGTAAACATCAGTATTATTCAACATAATCCCCATCAACTTGTACGGCTTTATGCCAGCGCGAAATAAGTGCATGTATTCCTAGCCCGTACCAGATTTTGTCTTGATCATGTAGCCATTTCTTCGCTGCATGAATCACTCCTTCATCATCTTCAAACCTTATCCCACGGAGTGCATCTTTAATTGGACCAAATAGATGAAAATCAGAGGGTGCCAAATCGGGACTATAGGGTGGATGGGGTAGTACATTTCAACCCAATTTGGTGATTGCTTCCCGTGTTGCCAGACTTGTGTGAGGTCGCGCATTGTCGTGAAGGAGAAGCAGGTCTGCTGGATTCTTGTGCGGCCGAACTATGCGAAAACGTTGATTGAGTTTTTTCAATGTCTTAATATAAGCTTGCGAATTGATTGTCTCTCCTCTTGGCATAACGTCCACAAGAATAACACCTTCAATGTCCCAAAAAGACATTGAACATGACCTTTCCAGCTGAAGGAATTGTCTTGAATTTCTTTCTTCGTGGTGATTGCGGATGATGCCACTCCATTGACTGTCTTTTTGTCTCAGGTTCAAAATGATGTACCCAGGTTTCGTCACCTGTAACAATCTTAGTCAAAAAGTTCTCTCCATCAGCATTGAAACGCTCCAACAATTCAGATTGCTTTCCTTGCAATCGGTGGTCATTTGTGAGACTTCGAGGAACCCATCTTGCGCAAACCTTAGAAAATCCGAGAGTTTTTATAACTGCATTTGCACTACCAATGCTGACTGACAGCTGTAAGGCAAATTGTTGAGTAGTGATTCGCCTATCATTAAGAATAATGCCCTCAGCGCATTTCAACATTTCTGCGTTGGTGGCTGTTGCAGGACGTCCACAGCGCGGCCGATCAAGGAGCTCCGTATCTCCACTTCCTGATTCTTTGATTCTCTGAACCCAGCGACTGACTGTACTCCTGTCGACTGCAAAACTTCCATACACATCACACAGACGCTTGTGAATGTTCACAACAGTTTCCTTCTCTGCAACGAGAAATTATATCACAATTCGCTGTTTATAACGCAAGTTGCTAACACGCTCCATTTTAACGGTTTAGGGCAGCCGTATTTTTTGGCCGGTTACGGTGCAATTTGGTGCACACAATTGGCACATGCAATATTTGAAGTGTGCAAAATGTCATGCTTCTATCTTCATTATTAGCTGAGAAAAACGATGTGGTGCATTACTTTCTGAACGCCCCTCGTAAAAATGTTTTCTTAAGAGGCCAGATGGACACAGCTCACCTATCCTATTGTATGGAAGAAAAGAAAGATTAATATTATTATTGCAGATGTAAGGCCGCCTTGAGAGGAGAGACATGTGAACAACACTGGTATACTTTGTAATGGATGCGCTGGGTTGGTCAATTAGATATGACCCAGATCTTTATTTCTCATGTATTATAATTTGTAGAACCCGGTCCTAAAAAATGCCGTGCAGAAGTCGGATGTGTCGACCGAAAGGTGCAGATATCACAGCTACGGCGTAAACAGACACAACGCAACCACCGTCCTTTTCAGGGCGAACGAAGAAGAAGAAGAAGAAGAAGAAGAAGATAATTTGTAGAAATAACAGTTTAAGTATGATATCAACAAGGAGGCATTATTTCATTGTTACAGGGTTTTTATCTGGCACTAGCCCGGTGCCAGATGTCTGTGAAAAGCAGTTGAGAAGTCTGTTCATTTCCAGTAGTGACAGGGGTCTACAGAGTCCACCCTGTTACTTTTGGGCCAGTATCAAAGTGATCGTTTTACAGCAAGAATACGGACAGTTCAAGTTGTGCCAGATAAGTATAATATCTGGTACCAGACTTTTCATCAGCATCAAAGACTAGTGCACCCTTGTGTAACATAATAAACATATTCCCCAAAGAATTAAACATTAAAAGTTGTGTATTAAAGAACTGGGGATGATTAAAGAATCCCAAACAGCCATCCAGTGTTAGAAACCAGTAATATTAAAATTTAGTAACACTATTAGTATATTTTAACAGTATATTTTTGGACAAAGTGTCCCTTTGGGTTAAAGATTTGCATTTTATGTATATACCTTGATTTCTTTTAATTTTGAAAGTCCTGACCAGAAGAATACTAGGTTCAGGACTAATAAAATTGTACAGAAAATATTTACACATCAAAATTTAACCCATGTGTTAGTTCATTTGATCATAGACTTTAATATTTGTTTATGTGTGTGTGTGTTAGTGTTAACTTACCATCACACCACACTGGCATAACCCTAGACATTAAACGTAGCTATCATACATACTAGTCAAGAATAGGTCTGATTGAGGTCATAAGGTGGTAGCAGAAAGGTACCCTGATAACTCAACCCAAAATTTGTTATAATCAGGGACCTTCACAGCTGACCTCATTCAGTACAATAGTAATAAAGAACAACAACATTGCATACCATCAAAAACCACCACAGTTACCTACCTACCATACATATGTGTGTGTGTGTTTTTTTGTTTTTTTTTAATTTTTTTTTAGAGTGGTAGCGTGTCCTTGAACAGCAAACAAATGTGTTTATACGACACGGAAATGAATGGACTACGGAAACCTGAAAACGTAATATGATTAAGAAAAGAAATGTACCACTCATCATCGCCACATTTATATAGCACATACTAAATCAAGTACATGTAACGCATATGTGGTAAGAGAAAAATTGTAAAGTGTGTGTGTTATCTATTCCTTCATTCTCAGTGTGTACAGAAGCACGCTGACTACTTGTAGAGTATATGTACCAATGTTGACTTAAGAAATTCATTGAATAAGTTATGTGTGGAGGGGGCGCAGAAGAACGTTTTGAGTTTGTTGTTTGAATCCCTAGATATTTACAATCCGAATGCCAGGTTTGATTCAGTGAGATAGCTGAAGCAGACATCTTAGCCAAGTGTCAGGTCTCCTGAGACACGGTAGCCAAGTTACGTGCACGCACACACACACACACACACACATACTTGGCGAACTTGTATTTTTGTTGTGGATTGCACATAGTGTTTCTCTATGTAATATTCACATATACACAGAAACTGAGAGACATGCAAGTCTTTCAAAGCATGTGTAAATATGTGCACAATTTTTGATCTAATGCTTTTAAACAGCCATTTCTATAGATGGCATAGTTTCTGTCTCGCTGACTGTGTTGCCTTCACAGGTTTTCGCGTGCACTGTCCATTATTCTTTTCCTTGCTCTTTTTTTAAAAGCTGCATCCTTGGCAACAACAACTAATCCAGATCAAACATTTAGAAAGGGTTTGTTTGAAGGCAAGGATTGTATTCACTCTTTGGTCAAGTGTGATCTATTGACGAAAAATGTAAAAACACTTCGACTCTCGGATTCATTCTTTCCCATTGATATATTTCTCTGTGACAATGACTACACAATTTTATAGTATAAACTACACTCTAAGGCAGGAGTCCACAACCTGTCAATCTCAAACTACTGGAAGAGCACATGGAGTAATTTGGTAGATCATTAGGTGAAGGTGGGAATAATAGATTATGTAAATTTATGACTAGCAGTCTCCTGCCGACATTTTAAGCGCGGTATCCCCAAGATGAACGGTACTTTTTCTTCATTCCTAGCGAAACTCATGAGCTACAAAAGATAGGGGACAGCGATCTTTTATTTGAAGTGAAGTTAACCTTCGATAAAATATCATTTATTTTCAATTTTCCACCGTCCGGCATAGATACAAATTAGCATATATGCTGCATTTATTGTCAATTCTAAATTCTGTGAAACTTAAAAACATACATTATTTTATCAAGATAGATTTTTAGAGAGTTCGTTGTTTCTAAAATTAAACCACATCGCTTCTGGGTTGTCTACCGCTGCTCTTAGGCATTACTTCTGATTTATTATTTATAAACTTCTTTCTTCTTTGGCGAACATCCTTTAGTGTCCATTGCAGGATGTTTAGTCTCTTGACTCTTGTTTGAACATTGGATACTAATGTTATTAATTTATTTCATGATTAATCACATGAAAGAATTGTACCTTTGCGAAATAATTTCATTGTAAGCACATAAATGGTACGTATGTCAAGTTTGTAACAGGACAACACAGAGACTAGACGCTTTGAGAAAACCATTCTTCATCTACACCAGTGTTTCTCAACCCTGATAATAGCAACGCCCCCTTTTGACAACTAATATTTTAAAACGCCACCCACCCTTTTAACACCCCCTTGCTCTTTATCATGCGCGCGCGCACACACACATGCACGCTCACACACACACACTCATATATACATAGATTCCATCATACTTTTAAAAAAGCAATGCAGTTAATGAGTTATCTTTTCTTATAACAAAAAGAGAAAGCACATCTTTAAAAGCGTAGTTATACTAAATATGAGTTTAAGTACGGAATTATATACACCACAAGCTCATTATCCTTGAATTACAAATTGGCAGAGCAAATGATATAAAATTTGTTCTTACAACTCTATAACTATCATATTCATAATCATATCATTTTAATAGCGCCCAAATGACTGCATATATATCTTCAGATATGAATATTTAAACCTCTCCATATGCAACCACTTTAAACATGAAAAAAATGGAAAAACTATTAGTTGATAATAATGATATAATTATATAAAAATTCACTTACTAATGAAGCTTAATGAGATCCTTGCGCTTGGTGTGACTCAGCCAGTTTTGAAATATTTGGTTCTAAGTTTGTTAAAAGAAGTCTCAAATCTCCTGTTACAAATCTGCAGTCGGTTTCGTTGCTTTTGTAGTAGCAACACTACTGCACTGAACCCCTTCTCCACCAAATACGACGTTGGGAATGCTGTAATTAGCAATTTAGTTTCACGCCAAAGAACGGGATACGCAAGCCTCTGCTGGATCCAAAATTTTTCGTAATGTGTGTGACTGAATCGAACTTTTACCTCGAAGTCATTTTGTAGCTCAATTAATTCTTCTTGTAAATGTTGACTAACTTGTTCCACGTCTGATTCAAACGGATTAATCACCCAATCCGGTATTATTAGTTCTTGCAAGTCTTTAAATCTTATGCTCATATCATTTTTAATAGCGTCCAAATGAGTGCAACAAACCTCTAAATCTGAATCTTTAAGCCTGTCCCCACCTAACTGCAGTAAACATGGAAAATGAGAAAGTTCTCGGCAACTAAGATTATTTTTATATAATGTCAATATGTTGATGAACCCCATGATAATTCCTTTCACTTCAATCAGACTGATCTCATTTCCTTGAAGCTTAAGAAGAACCTCATTTAACTTTTCAAATATATCTGAAAGATAGGCCACATCGTTTCGCAATACTTCTCTTTCGAAGCTAAATTCTTCTTTGATTGAATCCAAAAACTCTACAACAGTATCAAATAATGCCCATAATCTTTTTAAACAGTTACCTTTGGACAGCCATCGTACTTCCGTGTATAGGAGAAGACGTTCAAACTCTTCACCATTATCACAACAAAGTTTACGAAATAATCTATCGTTCAACGAATGCGCCTTAATTTTGTTAATAACACTGATAACACAGTTCATTGATTTGTGGAGTCTGTCACTAAGATGCTTGGCGACTAAATGTTGTCGATGAATAACACAATTAATTGTTAAAACACCTGGTGCCACATTTTTTATGTAGGCCAGAAATCCACGATGACGACCAACCATAGCTGGTGCTTCGTCTGTCGCACATGCGATGACATTGGAAAAAGGAATTTGTTTTACCAACAAAAATGTTTCAAGGGTTTCAAAGATTGATAACCCTTTTGTATCTGCTGTCAGTAGTTTTGCAAATAACATATCCTCTATGATATTTTCATTCTTTATGTATCTCACATATGCGAGCAGCAAAGCTTCGTTATCATGCACGACGCTTTCATCCAACTATAGTGAAAATTCAGTAGACTGCAAATCAGTACACAGCTGATTTTCAACATCACTAGCCATCTCATCTATTTTTTTTAAACAGTATCATTGCTCAATAGAATAGAAGAAATTATGTCACTTGGATTTCTTTCCATCATTGCGCTAATTACCTCCCGTACAGCTGGTAAAATTAAAGATTCTCCAATGTTGTGAGGTTTACCACACTTCGCAATCATGTGTTCAATTTTGTACGATACAATGAGACCTTTATCATTGTTATTATACATTTTTTAAACATATTAGTGACAGTGTTGCTACTTTCAAACTTGTGTTTTAAATCCTGGAAGTAAGAAATATCTTTGCCAACTTTATTTGAGTGTTTCTTGGTAAAATGCTCGTTCAGCCGTGACGGTTTCATTGCTTCGTTAGAAAACACTTGCTGGCACAGCAAACATATTGGTAAGTGTTCATTTACGGCTGAAGGTACAAAACCGAATTTCAAATATTCAACTGAATATTGTCGACACTTTCTCTTTACTGCTGACATATTGAAAATTTTAGTATAATATACATACATCTACACCTCGTCAAGCCTCAAAACTGATTGAGTTTAATTCTCTACACTCGAAACATCCAAAGATGCATTAAAACTAAGCCATAACTGCCCACAACGTCCCTGTTGCGAGAAGGTATTTACGGACAGAGTAGGGAAAGGACTGTGATGTGTTCACGGGCTAATCAATGTTTGACGGGAATGTGTTTCCAGAAGAAAATATGTGTTGAGAGTGGAGAGAGAAGGTTAGCTTGGGTATGTCGAGAGGCTAACAATTGTTTCGAGTGTTGAAGGGACATAAATCTCCGCCTACTGTCTCCTGACAATAGTAACATCCCAGGTACTAAAAATTTGCGTTTGGAATACTTGAAACACTCCATGGGATGCAGGGCAAATAAAAACTATCGTGTTACAAGCTATGCGAAGGGGAATATCTTTTGTAATTGTTTCATATTGATTCATGTAAAAATGTACACAACGCCCCCCTGAATGGAAGTAGCGACCCC